>ML110745.1:0-38862 GCA_003697995.1 Taxidea taxus jeffersonii
TACTATAAAGAAAAGCAAAGAAGTAGTTATTGTAAAAGTCAGGGTTCCTTTTAGTGGAGAGAGTGGGTTGTGTTAGAAAGAGCAAGCAAGAGGCTGCTAGTACGCCATCCGTATTCAATTTCTTCACCCGGGGTGGTGCTTAACCGAGTGGTTGCCTTGTAAAAATTCTTGGAGACAATTCTCTATGGGTCTCTCACATTTCTACATGTCTTGTGAATGGAAGCACTGGCAGATTTTGCTCCAGACTTTACCTTCAAAAATAGTCATGTAGAGAACGCCTTTGGAAGATGAAGACAGTGTCTCTCCCTGGACCAGCGGGCAGGTTTGTTTGCTGTCCAGCACAACAAAGATAAAATTTCTCTTCAGAGCAAAAGACAGGTAAGCAGCCTGAGGCTGAGGTTTCTTAAGCTTTGAGCTCCTCGGTGTTGATGCAAACCCACCCTGTGGTCAGCATCCCTCTGGGTCATTCCACATTCGCCCCATGGGAAGGGGAATCTATAGGATTCTTGCTGCCCTTTGTGCCCAAGTAATAAAGTCCTTTGTCTCTGACTCAGGAGTCTCTGGACTTCTAGCACCATCTACAAAACTAAGGCAGACTAAAGTGTTAACTGGCAATTCGGATAAAATCACAGACCTTTCATAGCCCTTGACTACAATTTATTAAATTATACATTTGTATTTTATTATTTTTTCTCTATGCATTTTGTTCTGGAATATGAAGGTTTAAAATTCTAGTTAGTGGTAAATACAACTAGCTTGACTTTCTTTTTGTATTTCAATTGCAGTTTTGAAATGAAGGCCTATGGAGTTCTGAAAGTTTGTGAGAAATTTGGGCTTGGGCAGTTACCTTTAAAACTTCAAAGGTTATAGTAAATTTTTAGAGCTGCCACCCGAAAGAGCTGTTCTTCTGCTTTTTCATTTCCTTGACCAGCTCCTTGCTGTAATAGAAAGAAAATTTCAGTGTCAAAAAGAAATGATCCTAATATATGGGGAAGGTTTATGAATCCTTATTAAAGGATCAAAAAATTTCATCACTGGGGATGTAGCTTACTAAACAGAGGGGAAATTTTGTATTAAAGAAAAAGAGCTATGAAAAATTAAATAGGCATTAAAAAAAAAAAAAAACCTGTATATAGGCCCTGCAGACTTTGCAGGATCCTGCCTTGCTATAAAGGGTGGAAACTCTGGGTTCTTTGCCTGACAAGGAGAATATCAGGGCTATAAAGATGAGAGGAGCAAAATAATGTGGAAAAATGTTGCTTCAAAAGCACTGTGACCATCTGCTGGCCAAATGGCAAGATATACTTTGTTCCATGGATGGGAACAGTTTGGAATAAAGGTTATGCTGTGAACAGATGCTAGAAGTCTCTTCCCGAGGAACTAGAATTCAGGGGCATAATTAGCCAGAATCAACTTTAAAAATGAGGCTTAAAAGGTCAATATAAAACTCTGCAGCCAATAGCTGGCATATGACTTAGCCCTGCACTTCTGAAAAGGTTTCCATGGACATAACCCTCACCACAGAGGAGTCGGAATCATTTAGGGCAATGGCTAAGGGGAGTGAAACAGGCCTTAACAGCAAATAAGAAATTTCTAATGCATACTTCAAGAATAGATGTCATTTTTGTGCTCCATTCATATATATATTTTAACTATAGGTGATATTTTAAATTATTTACCATCAAGTAGAATTTATGCTCCAAGAATATCATCAAGAAAGCATTCCAATTTAAGGTGGTGAGCCCCATAAATCTGAGTCGCCTGGGGTTAGAGCAAGACCCCATTCCCCTGTTCCCTAAATATGGGTTCTGCCTTAAACTTCGGAGAGGATTTTTTTAAATCAAAACTTTCCAGGAGTCGACAGGACTCTACATAACATCTATTCAAATCCAATTGCTTTAATTCAAAGAAAAACTGTGGCATGCAAGGTTACCTTATTAATTTGGCCACAATCCTAAAACTAAGATTAGATTTCTTCATTTCTAAGTCAGAGTATGTTCTGTTACATCATCGCAAAGTGCCGACAGTATCCTTGCATGATGAGCACTTCCTACCATGAATCTTACCACACTTGTCTGTTCTTCTTCCGTCCCTGGCTCTTAGCACAAAGCCTGGTACATAGTAGGTACTCAATAAATATTTCCTTAAAGAATGAATATTCAGGCTCATATTCTTTTTTTTTTTTTTTTTTTAACGAGAGAGGGGGGAGGCAGAGGGAGAGGGAGAGAGAATCTTATGCAGGCTCCATGCCCCAGAGAGCCCAGCACAGGGTCCCATCTGATGCCTCTGAGATCACGACCTCAGCTGAAATCAAGAGTCAGTGTTTCACCGACTAAACCACCCAGGCACCCCTCAGGTTCATTTTCTTATGTAGGAGTCACTGGGCCACAAGAACACATATTTTATGTTATTATGGATATTGCCAAGGGTTTCTCCAAAATGATTCTGCTACTGACCCCTCCGACCAGCAATGTGTGAAGGCGTGGTACCTGCAGTCTCTCCAGCAGTGAGTCCACACACTTGGAAGTTTTGCCATTGAGACTTAAATTTTTTTTAAATTTTTCTATGTCCCAATATTTTTTTGTTCAATTTTGGAAGTAAGTGAACATTTTTCAGTAGTTGGAGACTTTTATTTCTTTTTCTATGAAATGTCTATTCATATCCCTTGTCCCTTTTATTTATTGAGTTATTTCTTGACCTTAATTTAAATTTTTTAATGTGAAAAGTAGCTTTTTTCTGTCAATTGAGTTGTAAATGTTTTTCCCATACTTCATTTTTACTTTTATTATAATTTATTTTGACACATCAGTTTAAAATTTGTCATGAAATATACCAATGTTCTTTTATGATTTACAGTTTTATATAATATTTTAAAAGCCTGTCCATTGTACAATTATTTTTTAAATCGACAATATGTTTGCTAGTGCCTTTATGAAATAAGTTTATATACTGATTTTCTAGAAATATATTTTGATGACAGAAGTAGAGAATCTAACTAATCAAATATATTTAGGGATAGTTCAATCATTTAAAAGTGCAGTTACCTTGAAAATAGCTATTTTTGGGTCAGTGGTGACAACTGAGTCCAACACAACTTTGTCTTCCAGAATGAAGTTTGTTGTTGGTCAATTCAGATAATGGTATAGGGAGCATCACCTGCTTCCCCCAACCCTTGACTATTCTCTCTCTTGATGGATCAATTGCCAAGCTGTGGGTTTTTATCATGCATGCATGCTCTTAGGTTTTAAGTAGGAAAACCTAAAGTGAGATCTTTCTCCTTATGTGGTTTTAGGCAAATCTCTTTCCTTCTCTGAGTTTCAATTTCTTTTTCTACAAAATGAGGATATTAAATTATGATCTCCAAGATCTTTCCAGAAATAAAATCCTATAATCCTATAATGTCTTCCATCTCTGATTTCACACACAATTTCACATTTACAGATAATCTAGATAATCAATATCTGGGTAGCCGATTACACCTGAAAATTATTCAAACTACACTCACCCTCTATATTTGCCATCCCAGAAGAGCTTTTATTCTTCATGTCCCCCTGTCTGAAATGTTTTTCTTATTGTTACATGCATGCTTCCTGACCTCTTTTCTGTCAGGCCTCTGATCAGAGGAAACTCTACCAGAGAAGCCTTCAACCACATCTGCTTTAATAAAATAGCAAACTCCAACTCCAAACTGTTACTATTTACTTTATTCTGCTTAATTTTTTGCACAGAATCTTTACTACCTGATATTTTATATATTTATATATTGTTGTATCCAAAGATAGTAGGTGTATCCATCAGTTTTTGCTGCAGCAACAAATGATCTCAATATTTCAGTGGCTTGCAACAACAAACATTTTTCCCTTGTTCATTTCACATGATGGCTGTGGGTAGGCTGTGGCTCTTCTTGGCTCTCCTGAGCACACCCAAGCTTAGCTAGTCTTGATTCCACTTCAGGATTCAAATCGATAAAAAAACATTGCTTCTCTAGGATAAAGTGATCTTATGGTAAAGGGCAGGAATATAAGGGTGGCAGAGACAAATCAGGCAATTTCATTTAAAAATTCTGCTCAGATGTGACAGTCACATGTGCTCAAATTCCATTAACCAAAGCATGTTGTGTCAAACAGAATATATACTTCTCTCAGAGGAATAGGGGCAAGTCACACAAATGGATTAATGGATTAATGGATTAATTAGATGCAATGAGCCTATTGTTGAGACCAATAATCCCATCCATCAAAAAATTATAAATTCCATGACTTGATTTTTTCTGTAGTATTCCTAAAGCCTAGAACAGAAGATATTCAGTAAATACTATTTGAATGGACGAAAAAACAATTCTGTCATCCTTCTCAGCTCCACTTTCACTGCTAGAATGAACCCCCACTTGGCCTCACTCTCACAACCATGGCTTTGGTGTGGCAGAGAGAGATGGTATGCACTGAATCATCACTTATGGTCCCTGTTGGCCAGTGATCATGGGATAATGAAAAATAGCTTCAACTTTGTAACGAATGTCTATGTTTTATTGGGCTTTCTTAAACAATGTGTTTTTATCACAAATTTCAGCACTAGTGTTGATATGCTGGTCATTTAATGTTGGGGGACATGGTGGCATCTTAGGTCTGTAGCATCATTGCCACAGCTAACTTGCCACTCCACCCTGCACCTTTTCCACTCAGCAGTGACTGCTCCTGAGACAGGGTGGAAAGCAGACAGTCAGCCTGGGAAGACAAAATCATGCTCTTCTCTCCCTCAGTAAGGTCAGACATGTTTTTGAATGATAAGTTATTTTGTGGAGGGAGTTCAAATAGAAATATATGGGATACCAAAATAATTAGGTTGCCTTTTTTCCTGAGCCACAAGCCTGCATACCAAGGGTGGTTAGGACTTGTGTTCTGGAGTTGAACAGACTATGTCTAAATTCCTGTTGCATTTTCATCCCAATGTTTATAACAGCATTATCACCAATAGCCAAATCATGGAATGAGCCCAAATGTCCACTGACTAATGAAGGGATAAAGAAGATATGGTATGCATATGATGTAATATTATTACCCAGCCATAAAAAAGAAATGAAACCTTGCCATTTGCAATGACATGAATGGAACTAGAGAGTATTATGCTTAGCAAAGTAAGACCATCAGAGAAAGACAAATACTATGTGATTTCACTCATATGTGGAATTTAAGAAACAAAGCAAATTATCATAGGGGGAAAAAAGGAGAGGGGCAAACCAAGAAACAAATTCTTGACTACAGAGAACAAATTGATGGTTACCAAAGGGAAGTGGCTGGAGGGATGAGTTAAATAGTGATGAGATTTAAGAAGGCACTTGTTATGATGAGCATTGGGTATTGCATGGGCGTGTCCAATCACTGTCTTGTACACTTAAAACTAATATTACACTGTATGTTAACTAACAAGAATTTAAATAAAACATAAAATAAAATAAACTCCTGGAGCATTTTCTAGCTGGTTGACTTTGGGTTTGTTTCTTCCCTCTGTAAGGCTCAGTTTTTAAATCTATACACTTACACTAATAATGGTACCACAGGCTAAAGGGATTTGATGGATAGGGAAAAGGATAATTAGATAAACTGCCAGATTTAAAATATAAACAATCAACCAAAATTAACAGACAGGAAACAAGTGTTGGAGAGGATGTGGATAAAGGGGAAGCCTCTTACACTATTGGTGGGAATACAAGTTGGTGCAGCCACTTTGGAAAACAGTGTGGAGATTTCTTAAGAAATTAAAAATAGAGCTGCCCTATGACCCTGCAATTGCACTACTGGGTATTTATCCCAAAGATACAGATGTAGTGAAAAGAAGGGCCATCTGTACCCCAGTGTTCATAGCAGCAATGACCACAGTCACGAAACTGTGGAAAGAGCCAAGATGCCCTTCAACAGATGAATGGATAAAGAAGATGTGGTCCATATATACAATGGAATATTATGCCTCTATCAGAAAGGATGAATACCCAACTTTTGTATTAACATGGATGGGTCTGGAAGAGATTGTGCTGAGTGAAATAAGCCAAGCAGAGAGAGTCAATTATCATATGGTCTCACTTACTTGTGAAGCATAAGGAATAACATGGAGGACATTAGGAGAAAGAAGGCAAAAGTGAATTAGAGGAAATCAGAGAGGGAGATGAAGCATGAGACTGTGGACTCTGAGAAACAAACTGAAGGTTTTGGAGGAAGGGGGTGGGGGGTTGGGTGAGCCTGGTGGTGGGTATTAAGAAGGGCACGTATTACATGGAGCACTGGGTGAGGTGCATAAACAATGGATCTTGGAACACTGAAAAAATAAAATTAAATTAAAAAAAAAACAATCATTATTACCAAGAATAGAAGAGATGCAAACCTTGGTTCTTATGTGTCATCATGAGAATTTTTTAAAGTGATGTTTTAAAGTGTTTAGCATAATACTGGCACACAGTGAGCACTTAATAAATAACATCTGTTATTTCCCAGAATACTTGAATATGTATTGACTCACTGTAGTCACAACATTACCCTGTGAGGAAAAGAGAAGTAAAATAATAAGCTTAATGCCATGCATTCAGGGATGAAACTCAGGTTTCCTCATTATCATTCCTCTGTTCTCAAGATACAAACAGAAGAACGGACAGAATTATATTAATTCTTAATTATATTAAGAATATATATATTCTTATATATATTATATTATATTATATTATAAGACATTGGTTCAGTTTACATTTATTAATGTTTAGTGTGATGCTTCCATTCTCTGGGGTTATTTCACACAGTTGATCCACTGGTGTCTGAGACAGTTAAAAATCTTTTCAAGAGAAAGGGTCTGTGACCAAATAAGTTTAAAGCTGGATTTAAAAGGTTAAGCAGTTTTCATTTTGCAGAGCTTTTATTCTTCTAGTGTTCATTTTGAATCTCCAAGAAGAAAATGCAGAATGGAGTATTTCCCATTTTTACTTGACCACAAAATCCTGTCTCCCCCATCCTTGTTCTACAAAGAGAGAGCCTTTCATAGGACACTTTGTGAAACACTCTAAGGGCAGCTTAAAATGGAAGCCAACACAGCACAGATGCAGAAAAACACAGAGGGCATGCTAATGATTGGATATATAAAATAAGTGCAAAAACGAAATAAGTAAATAAAAACTATTGACTCCATGGAAAACTAGAGAAAATTAGTGAGGGTGTTCTGTAAAGTACCAAGTTGGGTGACATGTATAATGAGATTGAATGGAACCAAGGGAAAGTTAACTTCATCCCCTGTGGCTTTAACATTGAACAACGATGTCATCACATTTCCAATGACAAAGATTGTTTTTCCTAGGTTTGCATCTCTCATATTCTTGGTAATAAAGATTGTTCATATTTTAAGTCTGGCAGTTTATCCAATTATTCTTTTTCCTATCCTTCAAATCCTTTTAGCTCCTGGCACTTCGCCCTTACAATTGAATTAGTTCAATGCTCCGATGTTATAGAAACCAAACTCTATTTGGAGTTCTAGATCCAGTGTCACTGATGACTTAATGGAGATTCCCAGAGAATGCACTCAATGGCTAATGAAGTTTGGGCTTCTGAATACATGACAGTACAGAAAACTGCTGCAGATTCCATGCTTTTCCTAGTTTCAGTTTCTTTGATATGATATTCTCCTGTTGTCTATGAAAGAAATCAAGGATTTGTAAGTAGGGAGATGCTTAAGTCAAAACTATGAAACATCTTGGTGTTTTTCAAGTCTATTGACAGTAAAAGCCTTTTTACTCTTTGAGATTGCATTATTTCCCTTGATTCTATCAACAACCAGCTAAACAGTGAGTAAAATTATGATTAGCCCCATCCAACACTGAGTTTTAGAGTAGAGACCGCTCCTTGATAATTATGTCTTCAGGCTCTCTTCTCCTAATGAGTGCATGAGGTTATTTTTTTTTTCCTTTATCAATGAGCATTTCTTTCAGAAGTTATGTTATTTAAGAGCATTGAAGTCTCACAAAACCCTAAGAGAACTAAGTATGAATGTCATTGTGAGCTAGTCATATGCCATTTTCCAACTAAGAAGAGTGAATTTGCACAGCATTTGCAAACAGGATATTCATGGTGGATTGCAAGCAAAAGTGGTTAACTGACTCCAGATTATATCTCCAGCCTGGAATCTGCTTCATACTTCATGTACATTTTTCCAACTCTTTGATGGATATATCCACCGAGATGTCCTAGAGGCACCTCAAACACACGTTAATTATTCAACTCAACAGCCCTCTCTCCTCCCATCCTCACCTTTTGTAGTCTTGGTTTTAGCACCCACTTTGGAGTCCTGACTTTTCCCTCTCCCTTACCTCAATATCAAGTTAATCACCAATTTCCATTGCTTTTTCTTAAGCTTTTCTCTGATCTCCTTTTGTCTATCCCTTTATTCTATTGTACTGCCTACATCCTGTGTAGCTTTTAACCAATATTTAGAAGCTAATCTCACAGTCTTCATTCTTGTCTTCAAAATTCCACACACGGATAATGTTATAGGGACTCATTTTTTAAATTTTATTTATTTATTTTGACAGAGAGAGATCACAAGTAGGCAGAGAGGCAGGCAGAGAAAGAAGGGGAAGCAGGCTCCCTGCTGAGCAGAGAGCCCGATGTGGGGCCCGATCCCAGGACCCTGAGACCATGACCTGAGCTGAAGGCAGAGGCTTTAATCAACTGAGCCACCCAGGCACCCCTATCGGGACTCATTTAAAAATAAATTGGATAGTATCATTAACCTGTTTGAAAGTCTTCATTGGCTCTTGGTCTACCCCTAGTAGGATAAAGTTCCCACCCCTTAAAAAGGCTCTCAAGATCCTTTGTGTGTGGCTTAACTTGCCTCTGATTCCAATTCCTTCTGCTCCTTGCCCAATGATTATGGTCCCAGCAGCCCTGAAATACATGTATTTTGGCATATATGCCATGGTGATTCATACCTCCCTGCTAATGTTTATGATTTTCTTTCTGCTTATAATACAATTCCACTCTCATCTCTTCATTTACTTTTTTTTTTTCTTTAAGACTCTACCATCTACAAAATCTATTCAAGCATTGTGAGCTCTAGAAAACTTCCCCAGGCTCCCCTCTCCCTGAGTCCACTCAGATCAGGTTAGGCTTTTCTCCTGATTACCCTCATGATTATCTGTGAAAATCACAATTACTGTGCTTGCCATGTTGTTGAATAGTTATCTGATTATGTATCAGTCTCCCCCACTAAGCTGAATTATTTGTAAGTAGGGACTGAGTCTGAATATTTTTGTTTCTCAATACCTGGCACAGTACTTAGCAGAAATTAGGTTCTCTACGAATATTTGCTAAAATAAACAATCTTCAAAGACATCAAACATTTTCAGAAAACGTTTCTGTAAATATATATGAAAAACCATTTATTGGCAGCATAAGTTACAAAAAATAGTGTCCAACTGGAAGACAGATGATATGTGGGTATATTTGGGAAGGAATTTAATAACTTATATGATATTGGAGAAGTTTCAGATTTTGCATGATGAGTCTCTCTTTATAAGAACCTGGATTATAAGATTTCTACCTATGCATAGGAAGTTTGTGAGCATTGGTAAAGACCCCTGGTTGAACAGTCCGTGCATCTGGAATGAGGTTGCCAACACTTCCTTCTCTCTTTTTCAGTCAACTTGGGCACCATGTGAAGAAGGAAAAAAAGTCTCACCTTTTCTACTTTTTTTCTCTCCTTACCTTCCCTTTCCTACCCACAAAGTGTGCCTCTATTGGAAAGGGGAGCAGGAGATTTGTATTTCTCTCACAGTCCAAGCCATTAAATGTTCTTGCCTCTGAGTATCCCAGTCATATGTAAGTGACAGTTTGGGGATAATTTTCTGACAAGTGGAGAATAAGACCCCCTTTTTTGTAAATGTTACTCATGTTCTAAAATGTCATACTGTCCTTTTAACTGTTAACTTCTTTTTTGTCTGAGGTTTATTATCCCCTTTGAAGAAGCATCTATTAAGCTCTTGCTGTGCCTCCAGCCTGGGAGGATACAAAGGAAATGCGGGGCTCAGATTTGGTCCTCAAGGACACTTGAGGAGGGGGAGAAAACAGAAACATGCATGTGGACCAAACTTGCTGGATATAATCAGATATGTGGGACTCTCCCTTGGTCCCCATTGTCAGAACTGCAATCTTTTCCTTCACTCTGCCAAAATTTTGAACCTCAAGTGCTGACCCGTGTACAAAAAGAGAATGAGGGGCAAATTACTGTTGCCATGTTGCTGTTTCTATATAATAATTCTAGAAAGTTCTAATTGTTGTGTTCCCCATTGTAGGGCTGCAATTCTCAAAGACATATAATATATATATTATATATTATATATACATATATAATATATATATATGTCACTGTCCCAACTTAGAACAGAGCAAGTATTTATTATTCTGCAGCCTCTGACTTAATACTGTTAAGTCAAATTGCTTCTGTTGCTTCTGTCAAATGCTCATCTTTATAATGCATTTATTATTTGCCTTTGTGTCCTTGCACAGCTTAACTATTACTGAAATACTACCATTGCTTCTTTCTTTAATGACCACTAGTGGTCATGATGAGAATGAGGCTGTTGAAGTAGTCTCCTCTTGCCTCTTACCTTCCTCTTAGATCAATTCTCCACTTTTTCTAGGGGTGTCTTCTAGATCCATGGTGCTGCCTGCCCATACAACTTCAGTGGCTCCCTGTAGTTCACAACGTCAAGTCCTCAGTCTGGTGGCCACAGTGCTTCTATCCAGGCCCCACCTGCCTGTGGGACCTCATTTCCCTCTCACTGCTCCTGAACTCCATGTGTTCTCAGCCCCAACTCTCCTGCAAACCTGCTCAGCCCTTCAAGGCCACCCTTACTTTGCTGCTATTGCTCCCTTCCCCAAAGATGGCCTCTCTCTTGCACACAGGGCAGCACAGTGGACAAAGAGACTGGGCCTCACACAGGTTCAGGGTGAATCTCAGGTTTGCTTCTTCAAACTCATGTAAATTTGGACAAGGTATTAAAGCAATCTGTGCTTCAACGTCCTCATAAAAAATGAAGATCACGACAGCTTCTTTGTAGCACCAGGAAGATTAAAGGAAATATACACAAGGAAGTCCAATGAAATCTTTCCAAAATAGCCCCAACTGAGTGTTGTTTTTCTTCCTTCTGAACTGAATGGACTCACTTTTTCAGTCAGTGGATACTGAGTGAGCACCTGCTACATGTGAGCACTAGACAAGAGGTGTTCACTTCACCATGGGATGGCACCCTGTTGATCCTTCACATGGTTCCAAAAAGCTCTAGTACCTTACATTGCAACAGTGCAATTCTTAGAATAAAATCTTGTGCAAGTTTAAAAAAAAATCTCATGCTACACTGGAGATCAAGGCACATCTGTTCTTTCTTAGTCATCGCTGACCTTCAGCTCAACTCTAAGTTCTTTGAGGACAGAGGCTATGTCTTGCCCATCTTTGTATTCTTCTAGAATACTGATGATAGTGTCAAGAACCCCAGAACTACTACTGAAACTTAATCTTGTTTACTTAAATTTTAATGGTTATAAGCTAGTAGTGGAGAATTTTTTTAAAAGTGAAATGAGTTGATCAAATTATTCCAGTCTCAAAGAACCATAACATTAGAGTCAGGATTAAGAATAGTCTTTGAGGCCTGGCTGTCTAATTAAAAATTTTAACTCCAACATTTGCTTGGTGAATAACCTCATGTAAACTGCTTGCCATCTCTGTGACTCAGCTGAGATAACAATGCCTGTGTCATAGGGTTTCATGAGGGTTAAATGAGTTGATACATGTAAATTCACTTAGAGAAATACTTGTCACATAAATAAAAACTGTGTTAGTTATGATGATTATCAACATTTGGGTTACTTCTATATTGCTAGTTAAAACACAGAAGACTTCATCTTGAGTTTGGCTGTGAACAGTTGAAATGCTTTGAGAGTATAATTATTTCTTCAGTTTTCCCTCCTCTGCTGTTTGTTACCTTGAATCTGAATCTCTCCATAGACTTTCCATTTCTTTTTTGGATAACGCACATCCCTACAAATGAAAGGACAATTGTCTAGGCTTCTTTAGAATTGTGCTACTTATGATTAGGCAATTTGATTCCCTACTTAGGATTATATCTTAACTTCCTCTTACTTAGTTACTGTGATCCGGATTTCGTGGTGTTTGGCAGTTGTGCCCAGTACTCTGTGGTCATGTTTATCTCCTTTCAAAAGAGCGTGCACAAAAAGATCCACTTGAGTCTGGGTTTTGGCCAAGGCCCCGAAGCAAATAATAGCACCATGCAAAGTGAAGTGCCTAGCCACCAGGAGGACTTTCAAAGGGTGTGTGGTTAAAACCCAATATTTTCAACCCCTAGTTGGACAGCCTTTTAAAAATTAGGACAATAAAAAAGGATTTAAGCATAGGAGAGATTTTGAGGAGAGAATCGTTAGTGTGCTGTGATTGTAAGTTTTGTCATCTCTCCCCCTAGTAAGCATAAGGAAGGGGGACCTGTCCCTAACTCTAAGCTTAGAGAAAGGAGATTCAGCAGGTCCTCTGAGACCCTCGGGAGCTTGATCAATGCAGGGACTGCTGTCTGACTCACACATGAAGAAAACTAAAGGAAGTGGGACTCTGGTAGGCCACTTTAAGAGCAGGGCACAGGGACGAGAGAATTGCACTGGTGCAACATAAGGTACCAGAGCTTTTGGGAGCCAGAGGTGCCATGAGTGCCCCCATGGGCCAGATGTATGCCCACAAATATGAGATAGGGAATGACTTTTCTTAGACCTAGTTCAAGATACCTGCCTATGGGGTGAGAAAGCCTTAGCAGGCAAGAGCTGGAAGGGTACTACAGGAGGCACAGTGCTGAGGAAGGACATTAGTAATTAAAATAGAGATGCATTTTTTTTTTAACCAAGAGATCTTCTAAAATATTGTGACCTCAAACCGGATCCCTGAAGGTGCTCTCTGACATTAAGTTGGTTTTAAAGAAGGCCCAGAGAGCACCTCTCCAGACAGGACTAATCTACTAATGTCTTCACTGACCAGTTTTTCTCTTTTCTCTCCTATGTTCTGACTCCTAGGGGCAGAAAGCATGGAGAGTGAGAAGAGGAGAGAAGGGGGAAAACCAAACCAATGAGGGAGAGGACAAGCAGTCTTCCTGTTGAGCAGGGAGCGTAGTACCTGGGATCATGACCTGAGCCAAAGGCAGAGATTAATGACTGAGCCACCCAAGAGCCCCTAATTTGTTTTTTTTTTTAACTTTATAACAGATTTAGACTTAGAGAAAAGCTCCTAGTTACTACAACTACTTTACACCCTGTTTAATCTAGTTTTAATATTTTATTAAGAACATTAGCCACAATGAATGAACCACAATCAATGAACACAGTATTATTAGCTAAATAACGTATTTTTAATATTTTGACTAAAGTCCTCTGTTTTTTTTTTTTTTTAAGATTTTACTTATTTGACAGACAGAGATCACAAGTAGGCAGAGAGGCAGGCAGAGAGAGGAGGAAGCAGACTCTCCGCTGAGCAGAGAGCCCAATGTGGGGCTCGATCCCAGGACCCTGGGATCATGACCCGAGTCGAAGGCAGAGGCTTTAACCCACTGAGCCACCCAGGCATGCCTAAAGTCCTCTGTTTTTATCTGATATTCTTTTTTGTTCCAGGATCCCACCCAGGATATCACATTATATTTGCATTCATGTCTACTTAGGCTCCTCTTGGCTTAGACAGTTTCACAGATTCTCCTTGTTTTTGATGACCTAGTCACTTTCAAGGAATACTGGTGGAGTATTTTATAGAACGTACCTCAACTGAGATTTTTCTGATATTTTTCTTATGATTGGATTGGTATTACAAGTCTCTGGGAGGGAAACACAAAGATGTATAATGCAGTTCTCATAGTATCACAGCAGGGATGTATCAGGGATGTATCTTATCAGTATGACTTATCACTGTTAATGTTAATTTTGATCACCCGGCAGAAGTTGTGCTTTTTAGCTTTCTCCTCTGTAGGTGTTCTTTCCCCTCTCCTTCCATATTGTATTCTTTGGAAGGAAGTCACTACACTTAGACACAGGGGGAGTTA
This sequence comes from Taxidea taxus jeffersonii, assembly GCA_003697995.1. NCBI lineage: Eukaryota > Metazoa > Chordata > Mammalia > Carnivora > Mustelidae > Taxidea > Taxidea taxus. Next base: position 14,114 of record ML110745.1, read on the forward strand.
TGCTCCATCTCCTTGAGGGCAGAGAAGCTACATGAATTCTGCACTGGTGGTTTTCCAATTGTTTCCATTTATTTCCTTATTAAACCAATAATTTATTTACATTGATATGGGCTCGTGGATATTGATTTTTATGCTTTAGGTTATAATCCAATACTATGTTATTTATTTTGCTGTAAGTTGTTTCATCTTTGTCCATTAGGAACTTTTTTAGATGATTTCGTGTCCCTTTGAAGTATCTTCATCATTGCAGGGTTTTTATTTTTGAGAAGCTCCTTGCTTTCTGACACTACAGGATGCTCCAGGCTTACATTTATATTTCCTGCTCCAATCCTAGGATTATCTATTTCTCCAAGAAGCCCTGGATCCTTTAATTGGGGAATGATATTAGAAACCAGAATCTGGGTGCTAGGTGTGCTTGTTGCTAATGAGATAATTAGGTTCTTTAAAAAAATTTATGTATTTGAGAAAGAGCATATGCAGGGGGAGGAACAGAGGGAGAAGCAGACTCCTCACCGAGCAGGGAGCCCTGGTGGCTTTTGATCCTGGGACTCTGGGATCATGACCTGAGTGGAAGGCAGACGATTAACCAACTGAGCCACCCAGGTACCCTAATGAGGTACTTTAAAAATATATAAAAAATATATATTTGACATTAATTCAAAAAATATTTCTTGAATGCCTACAACAGTATTACACATTTGGGGAAGCAGACAACCGCCTACACAATTGGAGCGGAAATCAGCAAAACCTACCTATTTAACCCATTCTCAGTTTCCACGGAAAAATATGCTAAGTGAGAAGACAGAAGTTGAAAGAGAAGTCAACAAATTTTGGTAAACTCTTTTCCTGTAATGTATACATGTGGCTTATCATTTACTTTATAAGGAAATAATGTACAATTACACGTACGGTTTTTGTTATAAAACTTAACTATTAACTTAAAAACAACCAAGCAATTTTATTAACATATATGGATGTTGTATATTAACATATGTATTAACATAACGTGTTGTTATTGTAACGGTTCATGTCACAAGCAGCAAGTCAATATATGAAGCACATGATGTGGGAGGGAAGGGTGTCACCTGAACTTTGGGCTCTACCTGCGTGGGTCTGCCATGAATAGGAGGGCTGTACTTGAGTGACACCTGGACCTTCGTAGAAGAATGCTGAACTGGAGTCCTAAGTAAACTCTGATAAGCTCCAGGTGTTGTAGGCATTGTAATAACCCTTGAAAACTTAGTACATTCATAATGTGACAACAAAAAATTCTGCTTCTCTGGGACGCCTGGGTGGTTCAGTTGGTTAGACGACTGCCTTTGGCTCCGGTCATGATACCAGAATCCTGGGATCGAGTTCTGCATCAGACTCCCAGATCCACAGGGAGTCTGCTTCTCCCTCTGACCTTCTCCTCACTCATGCTCTCTCTCACTGTCTCTCTTTCAAATAAATAAATAAAATCTTAAAAAAAAAATTCTGCTCCTCTAAACTAGAGTGCAGTTCTCCAGAATACTCTGGGTTTGAATGGAGCAATACAAGCTATGAACATTTGTTGAGCGCTTTATATGCCAGGCGTATCTTAAGAACCTCATGTTTATTAACTTATTTAACGTCACTGTGACAGTTTTAGAGAGTAAATACTCATTTCTATTTTACCACTGAGGAATCTAAGTCATAACGTAGTGAAGGTCATTTGCCCAAGGTCACAGAGATGTAAGTGGCACTGCCAGCCTCTACACAACATGATGATTACCCTTATTTATGATTGTTTTGTTATTCTTCCATAGGGAATATTATTTTTTGGTCTTTCTTCCCATTCATCCCATGCCAAAAAAAAAATCAGTTTTCATTGAGCCAAGACATTATGTTAATATAAAATTTTTTACAAAATATCTTAATCATGATCAATTACTCTTTGACATAAATAGAGCAGATAAAGTAACAGAAAAAATGTACCTGCTCCAAAGCAAAAATAGACAGTGATTCTATGTTAAGTAGAATCATGTTGATGATACATTTGAATATTGCTTTTTTTAAGATTTTATTTATTTATTTGACATACAGAGATCACAAGTAGGCAGAGAGAGAAGGGGAAGCAGGCTCCCCACTGAGCAGAGAGCCCAATTTGGGGCTTGATCCCAGGACACTGGGATCATGACCAGAGCTTTAACCCACTGAGCCACCCAGGCGCCCCTGAATATTGGTACATTTCAAACATATATCCACAGAACGCAAAATGACTTTTAGAGAAAACAACAGTAAAGGGAGAGAGGTATTTTCTAACATCTCCGTCCCAAAGAAAAATGATAATATTATAATGCACATAATGAACAAACTGGAGGGCAAGTTGTGAGTGGACTAACCCTCTTTACTGGCCCCTTGAAATGCTGTGGAGTCCCCAGAGATGTTGGGCCCTATGAATAGCATTTCTAGGAGGTTGTTGATTGTGATATCAGAATCCATGAGCACTCTGGGAGAGAGAGTACTCATAATAACTAAATAAATTCATGTGAAAATGAAAGGAAAACATCTGAAGGAAATTATGATGAGCATATTGATTGATCTGTGTTTCCAGAATTGTTTTCCAATTCATCCTCCTGAGAATAGAAGACAAAGAATGTCAAGGGAGACACCCCAGGGAGAACTTGCAAGGAGATGGGATGAGGTGGTTCCTGAAGCGAGCAACAGAGAGAAGCACCAAATGATCTGGATAGAAACTGTTTATTGGATTGAATCATGGAATTTTAAATTGAGTTAAATTTAGTGCATGAAAATCATTGAATTTGAAACACTGCCAACTGTTGATTAATTCTAGTCAAAGTGTTTAAAATTTTCTCTTCTGAATTAAATGAAAAGCACTCACATGTTCACGTTGACAGCTGAGCATATCCAAAACATCAAAAATTTTTAAGTGTCTTGAAAGTTCATGGTAGACTTATTTAGGTCGTCTCATTTAGTTAAGTATTTTCCCAGTTAGCAAGATGGTATCCTAGAAAAGGTCCCCGCTCAGGAGTCAGGGTCTCTGAGTTGTGCTTCTTCTACTGCCACCGTCTTGATCATTCACTCACCTCCCTGGGTTTCCATGTATTGTCTATTAAATGAAGAGTTTGGATGGGGCCATCTGTAAGGTTTCCTAAAGCTCCAAAAATCTGGGGCTACCATGAACCTGAATAAATGACTTATTGTGTGGTGTTCACCCATGAAGGACAAGAGTATACACAGGTATGGAGTTGGGCAGACCCAAATCCTAGATTTGTCAGATACCGGCTGGTGAGCTTGAGAAAGTTATTTAACCTCTTTTAGCTTCAGTGATTTCCTTCTAAAAATAGTTGCAGAAGTGCCTGGGTGGCTCAGTTGGTTAAGCATCTGCTTTTGGCTCAGGTCATGATCTTAGGGTCCTGGGATCAAGCCCGGGGCTCCTTGATCAGCGGGGAGTCTGCTTGTCTCTCTCCCTCTGCCCTTCCTTCTGCTCATGTTCTCTTTCTCTCTCAAATAAATAAAACTATTTTTAAAAATAGGCACAGTGCTTTTCATAGGGTTGTTAATAAAGACTAAATGAGGTAATGTTTATAAACAGTATAGTTCTTCATAAATATTTGACCTTTCTAAATGGAAATGTCATTCTTACTCTTTCATGTGACAGTAACAAAAGTGGTGGTATGGCAGAAAAAGACAGTCATAGGTGGGTTTAACAGGTTAAATTTCCAAAGTTGGAAGACATCACCATGTGATTCCTCAGTAATCTAAACATGTTAAAGCACCTTGAGCCATGGGGTTCTGAGCTGGGCTTTGCAGGAATTCTCTTTTTCTCTCTGGACGTGATGGCTTAACTCTGAACCCCAGGTATACTGTGCTAAACAGCACAGAAAAGGAGAGTCCATCTTTGCTCAGTTGAATTCATCCCTTCTACCTCAGCAACTCTGTATTTTCATTTCTCTCATTGGTAAGCTGGGGAAACAGTTAAGAGAAATATCACGAATTCCAGATCATTCTCATCTGCAAAGTTTATTCCCTGGGTAAAGAGTGATTCATAAGACGGGAGCACTGAGGTCTGTTCTGATTTTCAGCCTGCTCACTAGAATGGAGCCTGACTTACTGGCTCCTTGCAGGTCACTGACTGAGCCCCACTAATGGGTTTTCCTCTGCCCAATTTCCTCAGGCAGGAGACTGCTGAACTGCTGAAAGGATTTTCAATAAAACTGATGTTAAAAATCTCTTGACAGAGAGAATCTACTCAACATGTGTTCTGCACGTGCACATGCACACACAATGTTTGTGTGTGTGCGTGGGTTCACATGTACCCACACTGCTGACACTCCAGGTGATGCTCAGTATGGATGAGGCATGAGCAGCTCCCTCCTCCTTTGCTGGCTATTGTCTTCTTGCTCAGAGATCTTTCATCAGTGCTGGGAAGTGACTACCTCTGTGGTGCTTCACTGTGCGATCAAGTGTAGAAGTTCTCTTAGTGCAGTGTTCCGTGTAATTCCCGTGCCTCTCTCTCCCAAAACTCCCCTCTCTTTCAGAGCCTGAGGCCTGTATTTATTACATTGTTTTCATGGCTTCACAGTTTTATGGAAGCTGTGCCTTTCATAGTATTCTGCATTTTAATACTTTTGGAGGGAAATAAAGTATCAATCCCCCCCACACACACACACAAATGTAAATTTGTGAGGAAGATTTGGTCCTTGAGCATAGGACTAAGGTTAATTAATTTTTTCAACATAGAAATGATACACAAAGCCAATTATTGGACACTGACTGCAGATCAGAAGCTTTACAAGAGTAAACATTCCCTATTGTAAAGAGAAACAGGATACAGAAAATGTCAGGTGTGGTGACCTAATTAAGGAAGATATTAGGATCCTAAAAAATAGCACCGATCATATTGTCATTCAGGGAGTAGTTTTTCTTTGCATTTTGGTTTGTGTGGAAAGCTCTTCTTTAGAAGGTGTTACTATAATCTGAGCCAAAAAAGTTACATGTCAAATGAAACTTATTAGGGAAAGAGTAGAAGTAAATTGTCATGAAAGTTTTTATTATCTTTATTGCTTTTAATCTGCTTTCCAATACTCAAATATTAATTCATAAATGGTTGTTGGAAATGTGCAACATTCATTATATTTGTTAAAACTATTTTTCTTTCTCATGCTCTTTGGAGGGAAAGTGGGACTTTGGAAAAGCCCACATTTGAGTGAAAACTAAAAGTATTTTGTGAACTAAAGATATATATTTACATTAATACAAAATGGCAAAAACTTCTAAATGGTATACAGGCTCACTGCTCAAAATAGCAGTTTGAGCAGATGAATCTATACTCCTCTCCCACCTTCCATCCCCACTCCAAATTCCATTGAAATGACAGGAGGATATTGTTTTTTTAACTTAAATTTTGTTAGTTAACATACAGTGCAATATTGGTTCCTGGAGTAGAATTCAGTAGAATTCGTCACCTACATACAACCAGGGCTTATCACAGCAAGCACCCTTTTTTTTAAAAAAAAGGTTTTATTTGTTTATTTGACAGACAGAGATCACAAGTAGGCAGAGAGGCAGGCAGAGACAGAGGGGGAGGCAGGCTCCCCGCCGAGCAGAGAGCCCGATGCGGGGCTTGATCCCAGGACCCTGGGACCATGACCTGAGCCAAAGGCAGAGGCATCAACCCACTGAGCCACCCAGGCGCCCCAGCAAGCACCCTTTTTAATACCCATCACCCATCTAGCCCACCTCCAACCATCCTCCCTCCATCAACCCTCTGTTCTCTATCATTAAGAGTCACTTATGGCTTGTTTCCCTCTCTCCCTTTTTTCTTTTCCTTCTTCCAATATGTTCATTTAATTTTCTTTCTTAAATTTCACATACAAGTGAGATTATATGGTATTTATCTTTCTCTGACTGACTTACTGCCCTTAGCATAATATACTCTAGCTCTGTCCATGTTGTCATGATGGCTGAATAATGTTCCAGTGTATGTATAGACCACATCTTTATCCATTCATCAGTCTATGGACATTTAGGCTCTTTCCATTGTCGATAGTGCTGCTATAAACATCAGAGTGCATGTGCCCCTTCAAATCAGTACTTTTTGTATCCTTTGGGTACATACCTACTAGTACAACTGCTGGATTATAGGGTAGCTCTATCTAAACATTTTCAGAAACCTCCAATCTGTTCTCCAGAGCAGCTGCACCAGTTTGCATTCCCACCAATAGTGTAAGAGGGTTCCCCTTTATCTGCATCCTGGCCAACACCTATAAACACGTTTCTTGTGTTGTTAATTTTAGTCATTCTGACTGGTATGAGGTGTGGTTTTGATTTGTCATTTCCCTTGTGATGAATGATGGTGATTTTTTCATGTGTCTGTTGGCCATGTGTGTGTCTTTTATGGAAAACTATTCATGTCTTCTGCCCATTTTTTAACTGGATTATTGGGTTTTGGGTGTCGTGTTTCAATAAGTGCTTTATAGATTTTGGATACTAACCCATTATCAGATATGTCATTTGTAAATACCTTCTCCCAATCCATAGACTGCGTTTTAGTTTTGTTGATTGTTTCCTTCACTGTGCAAAAGATTTTATCTTGATGAAGTCCCAATACTTTATTTTTGCTTTTGTATGAGGATGTATTTCTAAAAGAATAAACCCAAAATAACTCTGTAAAACAGAAGACGTGCCATCAATGGACTGGACATTTTGACACATTTCAGCTGGTATAAGATTGATGGAGAAATCACAGTAGAGAAAATTATAGCACAAGACATCAGAGGTTTTGTGGCAAGCAAAAAAGCATAGCAGTGCCTGAATTAAGTCCAGACTTCAAAAATAGAGAAAAAATAAAGAAGGGGAAAAAAGGGAGGGATGAAAGAAAGGAAGAAGTAACAGCACTCAAGACTGAAAGAGTAATGCACTCTACTGCTAGAGTTAGGTGCATCCCCACCCCAACTTTGGCAATTGTGGAGATCCTAGCCTGCCTTTCTGTTTTCCATGATTTGCTCATTAAAATGCCCATGCCATCACACAAAGTCTATGGTGAGCCACCTAGTTAAAAGAAGGATCCATTAAGAAAATGGATTTATCAGTATCTGAAAAAGATCCTTTCCAGCCATTCATATAAGGGAACAAAGTTTCTTTATTTAACATGATTTAATCACCAAGGATCTCCAGATTTTTAAAGAAAATTATTAGCATGAAAAAGAAGCTCTGAGGTAAACAAACAGAACAACTGTCCTTGGAGAAAGCAAAGATAATTCAGGTACCAGATGTGGACTTCTTAAAAAGTCTATTATCTGGAAAATTCAAAAGAGTGTTATATTTATAAAAAACACAGTGCTTTATAAAAAGTATATGTGGGAGGGCAATGAAGAAAAAAGAAAGGAGTCTTGAAAAAATATGTATATAATGATTAAATTAAGATATACTCATTGTATAGAATAAATTATTAAATGCACACACCTGATCACTTATCTGGTAAACTTTGACTTAGTAATATGGATAATAGAACAATCTAGAATGAAAATTCTGAGAAATATGATTCCTGAGTGACAACAGATAAAGGGACATAGTCAAAGAGTTAAAAGAACATGTCTCTGTCTTCAGTTTTCAGTCTCCAGTCTACCAAATACCAAATAGCATTGAAAAATATTCCTTTATACACATACCCATCCACTGATGATTTATAACTCCAAGGATAAGGAAAAGTCCTAAAAGTAGAGAGAGAAAATCAGATTACCTACAAAAGAATAGCATCAGATCAACTTGAGATTTCTTATCACTAACAGCAAATTCCAAGGAAAATTCAGCAATATTTTTGAAGTCCTTAACATAAAGTATTTTGAATCCAAAATTTTATACCACAGGTTTTCAAACATTTCCAGACAAGTAAGAATTTAGGAAGTTACTATGTATACATCCTACACTTTCAAAATTAATTTGCCAAGAAAGGGGCACAATCAAACAAAACAAGAACCCCAGGATGAGGGTAATGTGGGATATAAGAAATACTGGTATGTGATCCAGAATAGAGAAGAAAGATGGCAGTAAATTTAAAGAATATTCATTAGGCCTTAATTCTTGGAGGATTCTCCTATGAGTGGCAAAGTTTTACTGTTACAGAATTTTCATTTATGGTTTCTGCCATAATATCTAATTCTGCAGGGAATAATGTTTCCTTTTTCATATTCTATGAGCTATTTGGGATTCCATTTTTTAAATTATCTTGTTAGCAAAGCACAGAAGACTTAGGTTTATGTAAGAGAATATAGAAATAGACAGAAAGACAAAAAGGTGAAAGATATAGAGATAGATTGCTAGAAATGTAAAGATAAGGTGTAACTAAAAATATTTGAGTGGCTGACTGAGAAAGAGAGGTGGAAGGAAAATTAATGTGATAACTTCTTCAAGTTTCATTGCAGAAAAATAGACAATCTCTAAAGTTTATAAACCCAGAAATAGAAGTACAGTGATACAATAAGAAGAACCAAGTCAGAAGAAAATGTTAATGAAGATTCTATCTGTGGAGGTGGAGCAGAGGGGCTGCCTCAGAGGATTAGTAAAAGGAAGAATCTTATATTTTATATTTCATGCCTTCTTTATTGTTTGAAATTTGTTACTGTACCCCTGGGTTACTTTTGTGATTAAAAACTTTTTTTATGAAAACAGAAGAAAGCATAAAAAATTAAATTACAGTTGATACTTCTTTTAGTCAAGGAGTTCAGTTGAGGGAAAAGGAAAACTCAATTGGTCATATCTGCATGAATTTTTTAGTGCATTCGAAAACACAAAAGAACATCAAAAATATTCCAGGTGTTCATATAAGATCTAAAAAACTTAGTTTTTACTTTAAATTTGATGTTGAGTTATTTAGCAATATAAGTAAGCTAATATAGTCCACTACTTGTCACAAATATAAGAGAAAAAGTCTAATCATTAGTGATTTAAATCTACTAAAAATAAAACCCTTTGATTAATTTGTAAGCATTTATTGGATTCTTTGTTAGAGCTGCGCACTAACTCTTGTGTGAAGTACTGTTGGGAAAACATAAAAGTATGAGACCAAGATATTTTCTTGTGAGAAATACATGAACACATGGAAATCTACACATCATCAACTAAAATGCTTATCATTGTATCACATGTATCTCAGGGAATAAAACCAATATTGACCCTTTCCTAAATTCTTAGATTTAATAAACAAACTATTGGTCATTGCCTATGACCTTTATGAGAAGTATTTATATCCTCTACAAAAGAAACTGCTAACATCCTGAGGCACTATATTTGGAAAGAGGAACTGATGAACAGCTTTTCCAAAAAGAACTACCATTCAAAGAGACAAAACAAATAGTCCTTGGAGAACTATATCATGTGGAAGTGTGGCCCCTGGGATGATGGTTTACAAAATCTTCCCAGCTTCCATGGAGGTGGTTGGTCAAACCAACTGCATAAAAGACTAAAAGAATTTTTGCTTTTCGAACAAGAAATATAGAAGTATCAGGTAGAGGAGAAAGGTCTCATTAAGAAATAAGTGGTGTTAAGAAGACAACAATATTTATCTAAATCAAGAATAAAGGCATATTCTTTAACATCACTCAAAACCAAATTTTTCAAAATGTCTGAATGATTTACTAGCAAGTGACCAGTTGGAAACTGTGAATAGGCAAAGTCCAAGGTAAAAATGGTAAATGTGTATTCATATGTGGACAGATATAAAATAAATGGATTTAGAAACCTCAACAATTGATAATGTTGGAGTCCAGTGAGAAAAAACATTTTTAATTAAGTTTTTCATTTTAATTCCAGTGTAGTTAACATACAGTTTAGTGTTAGTTTCAGGTGTACAATACAGTGATTCAACAATTCCATATAATTCCCAGTGTTCGTCACGGTAAGTGTACTCTTAATCCCCATAACCTACTTCACCCTTCCCCCCAAACCTCCCCTCTGGTAACCACCAGTTTGTTCTCTATAGTTAAGAGTCTGCTTTTTGTTTTCTTTTTGTTTTTCCTTTGTTCATTTGTTTTGTTTCTTAAATTCCATGTATGAAGGAAGTCAAACAGTATTTGTCTTTCTCTGACTGACTTATTTCATTTAGCATTATACTCTTTAACTCGATCCACCTTGTTGCAAATGGCAAGATTTCATTCTTTTTATGGCTCAATAATATTCCATTGTATATATACCACACCTTCTTTATCCATTCATCTATCAATGGACATGGGCTGCTATCATAATTTGGTTACTGTAAATAATGCTGCTATAAACAAAAGGGTACATGTATCCCTTTGAATTAGTGTTTTTGTATTCTTTGGGTAAATACCAGTAGTGTGATTACTGGGTCACAAAGTAGTTCTATTTTTAACATTTTGAGGAGCCTCCACTCTGTTTTCCACAGTAGCTGCACCAGTTTGCATTCCCACCAACAGAGCATGAGGGTTTCTTTTCAGTGAGAAAGAGTATTTAAACCACACCCTAGAGGTTGCATTTGAAATTTAATCTGTCTGTATTTTGGCATTCATTTAAAAAATATTGGGGTGGTGCCTGGGTGGCTCAGGTCATGATCCCAGGGTCCTGGGATTAAGCCCCACATCAGGCTCCCTGATCAGTGGGTGTCTGCTTCTCCCTCTCCCTCTGCCTGCTGCTCCCCCTGCCTGAGCTCTTTCTCTTTCTCTCTCTGTCAAATAAATAAATAAAATATTAAAAAATATATGTATATATATACATATATTTATTTATTTATTTATTGGCATAGCAGATAAAGGGCTAGTATCCAAAAATCTATAAAGAACTTATCAAACTCAACACCCACAGAACAAATAACCCAATCAAGAAATGGGCAGAAGACATGAACAGACATTTCTGCACAGAAGACATCCAAATGGCCAACAGACACATGAAAAAGTGTTTCACATCACTCAACATCATGGAAATACAAATCAAAACCACAGTGATATGCCACCTCACACCAGTCAGAATGGCTAAAATTAACAAGTCAGGAAACGACAGATGTTGGCAAGGATGTGGAAAAAGGGGAATCCTCCTACACTGTTTGTGGGAATGAAAGCTGGTGCAACCACTCTGGAAAACAGCATGGAGGTTCCTCAAAAAAGTTGGAAATAGAGCTACCCTATGACCCCGCTATTGTGCTACTGGGTATTTACCTGAAGATACAAATGTAGTGATCCATAGGGGCATGTGCACATGAATGTTTATAGCAGCAATGTCCACAATAGCCAAACTATGGAAAGAACCTAGATGTCCATCAACAGTTGAATGGATAAGGAAGATGTGGTATACACACACACACACACACACACACACACACACACACACACACTGGAATGCTATTCAGCCATCAAAAAAACCCGAAATCCTGCCATTTGCAACAATGTGGATGGAACTAGAGGGTATTATGCTAAGGGAAATAAGTCATTCAGAGGAAGACAATTATTATACGATCTCATTAATATGATGAATTTGAGAAACAAGACAGAGGATCATAGGGGAAGATAGGGAAAATGAAACAAGATGAAACCAGAGAGGGAGATAAACCATAAGAGACTCTAAATCTCAGGAAACAAACTGAGGGTTGCTGGGGGGTGCGGGGGTAGAGATAGAGTGGGTGGGTGATGGACATTGAGGAGGGTATATGCTATGGTGAGTGCTGTGAGTTGTGTAAGACTGATGAATCACAGACCTGTACCCCTGAAACAAATGATATATTATATGTTAATAAAAATAAGTGAATAAATAAATAATATTTATTGGATGCAATCACATATCAGGCACTACATTAGGTTCAATGGACAGTTTTTATTTAAATCTATGGTGAAGATGCAACTAATAAGTATTTTGGCTAATAACGTTACCTCTTTACTTAACAGAGGAGTCTACCTTTATTGAGAACAAACAACACAGTTCCTTCAGTGTCAGATTCAAATGTTATCTCCTAGGGAAATTTTTCTGTAGTTGAAAATGACTGACTGTCATAACTTAATGACAGCATCCTTCACCTGTTGGCACTTACCAGAATTTCAAGCACTGTGCCTTCACTGTATCATCAACCTGCTTTATATGGAGCTTGACTTGCAAAGCTAAACTGGCAAGGGGACATGAATATTTTTAGAATATTATTCTTAAAGAAGCAGTATAGCATTGTTATTAAGGGCAAAGACTTTGGCACCAGACTCTGGCACTAGAGTGCTAGGTTAGAACACTAACTTCTCTCTTCCTCAGTTTTTTCATATACAAATTGAGGTAGAAACATTTCCTACTTTGTAGGGTGACAGTAGAAATCACAATAATTACATTATAATAGTGCCTGCCACATGGTACTCAATAAATGTTAGCCATTTAATGAGACAATTGGAAAGAAATAAGCTCCACAACATAAAGACAATAAAGGACACAGAAGATCACGTGGAAAACCATCAGTAATGATCAGGAGGGTCCTAAAGAATAGTTCAAGTTAGAGAATAGTTCTAATGGGCAAAGACTGAAGATGACAAGGGAGAGAGTGTATACTAGGCACAGTGAGGATCATGTCTGGTGATACCTCAGGGCTCCTCTGCAGTTGAAACAGAGGGTGATGGCTGCATAGGCACAGGACAAAGACAGGTGTTTTCTATTTGTTCTTTATCTATTCCACTCCCAATTCATAATGCTAACAAAGTTGCCTTCTGGAGAATATCCAAAAAATTACTGGAAACTGAAAAACAATTATAAAACTTTTTGAACTCTGCCTTATAAATTGAGAGTTAGTGCAAGTCATGTGATATAAAATAACCATCTCCCTGGGTCTTCAGAAGTGTTTTTAGTTTCATACATGCTTTCTGGCTGCTTGTTGTAGCATGTATGTAAACTTGGGGAAAAGGGAGTACTGACATTTTCATCTTGGTATCTAGAACCCTCAGAGTCCTCAATGCTATGTATAAATGTAGAGTCCATGTAGATAATCTACTTAGAAGACCACCAAGTCTACCATAATACAGTGAGATGACTAAGTGGAATAGAAAAAATACTATCTAGTGTCCTATATCAGTGAAGACACTAGAAAATAAACCCCCAAACTTCTGCTTGAGTTCCATTACAATCTATTTTGGTATGGTGACATTTAAGCAGACAGGGCACTTTTCTATGATGCCGATTAGGTACGTGTCCTGAATTGTGTTTTCTACTGACCACACGTGGAGACATCAAGGTAATGAATTGCCTGTATATCTTATACCCACTTATTCTGCGGAGTTACTGAGTCATGATATGTGTGTTTAGGTATGTGGAGATGGAAGCCAAAGGGATGTGTCTTTCTACACATTCCAAAGAATAACAAGTTCAGGAAAAGACAAACAGTCCAACAATCTCAAAAAAAAAAAAAAAAAGTGAAGACTAAAGGAAGAAGAAGAAAATGTAGGCTGATATTAAAGGAAACATCCTTCACAAAAAATTCAGGTCTTTCTAGGGTGTGAGGTGGCAGGAGAGAAAGGGAGACTAAACCTTGAGAATTCAGATCTCAAATATGGACATGTGAACCTTTCCCTGTCTCATCTGCTCAGCTTTCCCCCTAGCCTGGATGCTAGGCACTATGCCAGACCATTGCCACCAGAAACACACTGTGAACAATCCTTTCTTTTTCTCAGAGGCCCATGACTAAAATTTGTTAATATTTTTTACAGCATGTTATTGTATTTTGGAAATATGGATAAAGTATGAAAATTTATCCAAGCATTTTCTCAAGTTGACCCAAATGGAGATGTTTGTGATTTTTAGGTCCCAAGACAAGGTGTAAAACTAGTTATTTAAAACGTGGTTAAGTAACAGCTGCAATTCACTCATTGTAACCCTATGTAAAACATAACCACATATTCCTTAAATCCCTCCCCTTGCCCCAAATCCCTGTTGCTATATAGCTTAAACACAAATGAATACTCTAAGAAATTTCTCTGGAGAGAAACTGAAAATGGCCCCCAAGGATGTCAGTTAGCAGTTTGCAAGGAACATTTGGTTAGGTAATAACTCAAGTCCAAGAAACTAACTCATTTTCACAGATACATACCTCTATACCACATACGAATATCATTATAAACAGACTACACCTATTCAGAACTAAAATATTTGAAGTTTTTTAAAAAGATTATTTATTTATTTATTTGACACAGAGACAGACAGCAAGAGAAGAAACACAAGCAGGGGGAGTGGGAGAGAAAGAAGCAGACTTCCTGCTGAGCAGGGAGCTGGACACGGGGCTCAATCCCAGGGCCCTGGGATCATGACCTGAACCAAAGGCAGAGGTTTAAAGACTGAACCACCCATGCACCCCAAAATTTTGAAATTTGAAAGAATTTTTGAAATGATTAGAATGAAAGAAGAATGTTATTCTTGAACAATTTGTTGAAAAACTGGAATACAATTCTCTAAATGTCTGTTGATTAGTGGGTTCTCACTGATGTGCTCTAAATTTTTAAGTAGTTGCATTAATGGATATTTCGGCAACGTCATTGCCTTTTTATTATTTTGAATGTATCTCTCGTAGCTATTTTAATAGTGCTAAATCAATTTGTCATGAATTTTGGTTTTAGTTGGATCCTTAAGTCAAGTGCAACAGATTGAAGGAGAATACAAATAAATTTTAAGTTATGATTTATTTAACTTAATTCAGATTTAGATTCTATATAAATATAAATCATTCATCTACATGTGTTCCCTGAGCCTTAAAATATGGGCTATATTGTCCAAAGGAAGCAATGTGCCATCTGAAATTCCAATGAAGGAAGAATTTTCTGACAACGGGAGCTCTTTTGCAAACCATAGTCGTTACCTTCTACTATGTTTTAGCCACACTTACTTTCGTTTTTGGTCTGTCTCCTGAGGCTACATCAGATGGGCACCAAGTTCTAGTGACTTTAATTTTTTTTTTCCGAATTCCTTTGATTGCATAAGAGGCAAGATTTGGTTCTGAGAGGCAGGGATTCATCCCAGCTGGGATGGCAATCAATCATGTGAGGTTGACAGCTTTGGAGGTGAATCCCTCATAGAGGGGAGAGACTGAGAGAGCAAGGATGAACATGTTGGACTCCTCACTGGCATATGCCCTTCTTCTCTAGATGATGTCATATTCATGGCTGAGCTCACTCTTCTGCATCTTATATCCTCACAAAACTGGTGCAAGGGCACACAGAATGTCCTTCAGGAGCCACCATGCACATATAAATTCAAGCATATATTCCTAACCCCACATTCAGTTTGAACATCCCAAACCTTTATATCGATATCCCTGTACAAAGCTGTATAATTGCAGCTCACCACTCTCTGAATGTAGGCATACATTTATTCTACAATCTAACAGCTGTTCACAAAACAAAGCCCAGAAGGAAACTCAAATAAATATTAGAATTTAATGTGTGATACAGGTGACATCTTGAATTAAGGAAAACAAGATGGTTTATCAATAAATGAAGCAAAAATAAGTGGCTCTTCTTTTGGAAGAAAACAGGGTTATATTCGAATCCCAAATCATACAGACACAAAAATTCCAGATAGACTACTTGTCAAAACATAAATATATATATATATTATACATAAATATATATATATGTATATATATGTATATATGGGGCATGGGTGGTTCAGTTGGTCCTAGTTCAGACTAGGATCAAGTCCCACACTGGGCTCCCCCTGCTCTGCAAGAATCCTGCTTCTCCTCTCCCTCTACTGTTCCTCCTACTTGTGTGTGCTCTCTCTCTCTTTTTTTGTCTATTAAATAAATAAATACATAAAAATATTTTTTAAAAAAGTATTAGTATGGACGAATTATAACAATAGACAAAATATTTTTTAATCCTGGGTTGTAGAAGGGCATTGTAAATGATATAAAATTCTCAAAATGATATTGAAAATGTTTAACAGAAGTGGCTGCAAGAATATTGAAAGTATGTGGATGGCAAGAAATACTATAAATAAAATTGAAAGATAAGTGACACACTGAGAGAAAATACTTGTAGTATATAGAAAGCATAATATATTTTTAAGGTTCTACTAACAGGAAAAAAGATATATCATAATTAAAAGAATAATCAAATATGTAAATTGTTCACTGAAGAAGAAATGCAAATAATAATACAAAAATTCTACTCTTGTTGACCAATAATTCAAATAGTCTAATTAAAACAACAGTAAGACATTTTGTGCCCCACATATAGGCCAGACTGTTAACATACTGAAAGTAGCCACTGATCCTGAGAGTGTGGGGACAATGGACATTATTAGTGGATTCTGTGTCAGTGGGAACACAAATCGGCACTTTATGAAGGGAAATTTGATATCTAAGAAATTTGTTAAATGTTTATAAGTATTTTTTTAAGATTTTATTTATTTATTTATTAGAGAGAGAGAGAGAGAGTGCGCGAGCACAAGCTCAGGCAGACACAGTGGCAGGCAAAGGCAGAGGGAGAAGCAGGCTCCCTGCTGAGCAAGGAGCCCAATGTGGGACTCGATCCCAGGATCTCCGGGATCATGACCTGAGCCGAAGGCAGCTGCTTAACCAACTGAGCCACCCAGGTGTCCCTGTTTATAAGTATTTTAACAACCACCTCAATATCAAGAAATTTCACCTACTGAAACATGTTCAAATATATATGTAAAGATGTCCACTCCAACATTTTGTAATAGCAATAAGTCAGAAATAACCTAAATTTCTATGTATGGGAGCTAGGGGGTCGGAGAGAGAGAGATCCACACAATTAAATACTATTCAGTCATTAAAGAAAATGGATTAGCTGTGAGAATATATAAAGGAAAAGATATAATTCTCTAAATCTTATTTGTACCATGATTTCATTTCATAAAGGTGTGTGTGTCTGTAATTATATAGTTTTGAATTGTGCATATACATATATATGCATATATATATATACACACACACATTAGAAATGAGATCATGGTGTTAGAAGACTCTGCCAATTGTGTTTTAGAAAATTTCAGAATGTTTACATATCAAACTTTAATAAGGATTACCTCTGAAGAGTTGGATTGTTGAATCTCTTTAAATAACATTTATTTGTTTCAAAAAAGTAAAGAAAGGAAAAAAGTGAACTTCTTAGAATCAAAGTTTGGAGTTGAAAGAATATTAGGAATAATTTAATCTAACTATCTCATTTGAGAGCCAAGATCCAGAATTTTAGAGTTTTCCCAAGATCACACACCGAGGTAATGGCAGAACCAGGGTTGGAAGCAGAGTTTGTTTATCAGTGCTAAGTATTACTCGAGATCCTGGGATAGCCTGGTGAGATGAGGAGCTATGATGCTTTCCGTCTTTTTACATCTCATGCAAATACATCAGTCACTTTTATGAAAATAATAATTGGTGGGAAAATACTTTTTATCAAGTCTCTAATATGTGGTAGGCATCAGGCAAGGCACTTTTCTTTTTTTGCAGGGGGAGGTGGGAGGAGCAGAGGGAGAAGGAGAGAGAGAATCTTAAGCAGGCTCCATACCCAAGACGGAACCCAACAAAGACCTCCAACCACAACCCTGAGATCATGACCTGAACCAAAATCAAGAGTCTGATGTTTAACCAACTGGGCTACCCAGATGCCTCCAGACAAGGCAATTTTCAAGCATTCTTAAAACTTAAAACTTGCCTTGTGGAGTAGGTTGCTTCTGTTTTATAACTAAGGAATGCTCATTTCTTTATCTTTGAGACAGTTTAAAAGTATCTCTCACAAACTATGACGCCACGGTCCTCACTCTGAATCTGGATTCAGCTGCAATGACCACTTCTCCATCTGCCCAAAGTTCCCTTCCTTGACCTTTATTTGTGCCACATCTGCCTCCCCTCCAGTTTGTGAACTCCTCTGAAAGGAGATTCTGCCTCTTGCCCTTCTCTCTTTGCCATGTTGCTGAACATGATGCTTTGCATACATTGATTTTAAAAATATCAGGGTTGAGTTCTTTTTTTTTGTTTGTTTTTCACGGTTGAGTTCTTAAGAGCAGAATCAGATGACTTGAGTAAGATGTTTCAAGAGTTTGTCCTTTGGACTCAAGAGTAAGGGCAGATTTCTATTGGTGTTAAAAGGACAGGTGATCAGAAACAATGAAGTAGAGATGTCCATAATTTCTAGTTTGCAAATGGAATTTCACTGTAGCTACAAGATGTCTGCAAATGAGAAAGCCAATTTCATCCCTTTGTTGGTGGCAGAAAATAAGAACTGTGGGAAAGAGAGATGAGACAACTAAGAAGAAGTCCTAGGAGAACTGAGCTGGAATGAGGACCAGTTATATGATTTGTAGGACACAGTATGAGGTGAAAATGCAGGGTTCCCTGGTTCAACAATTACAAAGAATTTCAAGATGGTGATGGCAGAACATTAAACCAAGCATGGGGTCCTTCTGTGCAACAGCACAGGTTGCATGTCCATGAAGCCAGCTTGACTGGCATACCAATTTTGAACAAGTTTCTGTGATAAACCAGATGTTTACTCTTTCACATCT
Organism: Taxidea taxus jeffersonii; assembly: GCA_003697995.1. Lineage (NCBI taxonomy): Eukaryota > Metazoa > Chordata > Mammalia > Carnivora > Mustelidae > Taxidea > Taxidea taxus. The sequence continues at coordinate 32,591 of ML110745.1, forward strand.
CTGGTCTGTGTGTTTTTTCCTCTTTTCCTCTCTCCTCAAAGTCTCCTACCTTTCATAACTCTTTATTCTTCAGTCTGTCATACAACTCAGATTTAGAAATCTGCTTCATTCTGACATCAAATGCTTTCAACCATACAGCAAGTATACACCTCCTGATTAAGTGTCCTTTCTCTCACTCTTTTGATTGCCATCTGTGCAATCAGCTCAGATTTAAGTTTTCTTGGAGGGGTGGAGAAATATTCTTGGACAGACATGTATTTATCTCACATAAATCAATGGCAGAATGACAAACTTTATATTATTTGAAATTCTCTAAAATCCAATGTGGCATAATGCTTAGAATTGGTTTTTATTTTTTTTCTTTTCTTTTTCTCTTTCTTTCTTTCTTTTTTTTCCTCTTTTTTTGAGAAGGAGAGCCTTCTTAGAAGAAACTTTTCTTTCAGGGAGAGCCTGAAAATGTAAAGCTAAACTGGGAGACTGGGAGACTTCCTATAACAAAAGCCAGAAAAGCAAATATTGGGGAAAAAAAAAAAAAACCCAAGAATGGAGGAGGCTTGGTTTTTCTCTTATAGGTCTTCCTATGACTTGGCTTATTATGAAATGGCTTATTTTTATTTCAGCAAAAGAAAAAAAACTATTCCTTTTGAAAATGAGATATTTTCAAGATTTGAGATTAGGACAAATAAATAATATGAAGTGTTAAAGTACACTTTCTCACTAAAATCCAAAAAAGTGTATAGTTGTATATCTGCTTTCAATGTTCAGAAGAATTTTTTTATGTACTGAGTAATATAGGTGTATCTGCTATTTTCACTAGTTATTGGAAAGGACATAGAAATGCTGATTGGGGGGCACCTGGGTGGCTCAGTGGGTTAAAGCCGCTGCCTTCGGCTCGGGTCATGATCCCAGGGTTGTGGGATCGAGCCCCACATCGGGCTCTCTGCTCTGCGGACAGCCTGCTTCCTCCTCTCTCTCTCGGCCTCTCTGTCTACTTGTGATCTCTGTCTATCAAATAAATGAATAAACTCTTTAAAAAAAAAAGAAATGCTGATTGGTTCTTTAAAGCATCTTTTAAAATGCATGGATTCAAGAAGTCTTCATAATGTTTCTCCTCCAACAAACAGGAATCAACATTGTTCACCAGAGATGTACCAGAAACAAATTAACAGGGTTGTTTGGGTGAGAACTGGTGAGCATAGATAAAAATCAATAAAACAGCTTCCTCTCTTTTAAAGTAGAGTATATGGTATGCTAAGACTTTACAGATTTAACACAAAGTCATGAAGTGAAGTAATAGATCATAAATAAAAACTTATTGTGTTTTTTATTCTGTGCTATGTCAGAAATGATTGTGTTTAGAAATGTATAATGTCTCCTTTTGTGAGTCCTCAACCCATCCCAAGCCATTTATAAATCCTCCACATGCAGTAAAGTGGTAGGTTGGTTTAAAATGCAGAATATGAGTGGCAGTTTTCCTCTCTCATTAGATCTTTAATTCAAGGCCAGTCATTATTAAGTACATTCTCCAAGGCTCCAAGATACCCTTAGCCATGGAAAGAGAAATATGCTGCACTGATGTGGTAGAATAGTCATGGTCAACTTCAGAAAGCTAACCACCTAGAATTTGGATTTGCCAGGAATCTTGCCTGTAAATCAGAAACCCAAATCAGGGTGACTGAAGTATAGAATGAAATGTATTGTTGACATGCTGGTGAGACAGCCCTGAGGCATTGCTGTAGCCTAGGGCCCATATCATCAGTAAGATCCTTTTTTTCTTTCTTCCTCTTTTATCTGCTTTCCACTATGCTGTTTTCTATCTCCAGTATGCTTTCTGCATGGAGGTAAAAAGATAAAATCTAGGAGCTTTAGGATTTCATTGTCTTAGTTTCTCCTCATCTCAGAAAATCAGAGAGGAAAACCTCACTCTTTAAGCACATACATAAACCTTCTTTTGAAGGACTCTGATGGACTCTCCTTAAGTAATAGATCAGATCTCTGTCTAGGGGATGAAGTTCTCTGATTGGCTCAACTGGCCCAGATGTACACATCTGCGTAGAAGGGGTCAGGATCTTTGACTGACAGCCTCACAAGACTCACAAGGACCAGGGAAAGGGAAGACCTCTTAAAGAAGTGAGGAGGGCTCTCTCTCTGCCTCTCTGCCTACTTGTGATCTCTGTCTATCAAATAAATAAATAAAATCTTTAAAAAAAAAAAGAAGTGAGGAGTGGTAGAAACAAATATTTATCAACAGAACAACATTCAAAATAGAAAGAGAGAAAAATGAATAAATGTTAAGAGTAGAGATAGACATCTCAGAAGAGGATAGGGAGTGGGTAAAGTGTAGTAAAGAGATAGAAAATGTCTTAGGGGGAATGAACACACTCTCCTGGAATTTAGAAACTTGTTCGCTTTATACTTAATGTGTCCTATTAATCTATATAAAAATATTTTCATAGATAAGTGGGCAAATGATTCATAATAGACAATTGACAAGGAGGATTTACAAATGTTAATACAGAGGAAAGTTTCAAACTTACTAGAAACAAATTAAAAATTAAAATAAGATAATGGTTTCCACTTCTAGCCATGATGGAGTAGCAGAAATCTGATTAACTCTCCCCTGTCAATAAACTATAAAACTGGACAAAATATGTAATTTTTTACCTAACATTTCCTAGTCCCCTAGGAATGATAATGAAGGGAAACAAACGAAGTCTTAGTATTACACCAGATCAGTGGCTAGAGAGTTTCTAGGCTACACTATCAGAAGCAGGGACCCAAACAGATCCCAGCTATCTTCACCAGGTGAGGAAATAAAATTCAGTATGCATTCTTGATTGTTTTTAAATCATCAAACCAGTAATAAAGGGAATTTCTTCAACTTGATTGTTCAGACCACAAAAAGAAAATACCATAGACTGAATGGATTAAACAAGAAATAGTTATTTCTCACAGTTCTGGAGACAATAAATATCCAAGGGTTCATCCAGCTATAAATACATGATTGAACAAATAAATGTGAGAAAAGGGATGAATCTTCTTTATGAAAGACTTTCAAATAATATACAGAGTCTTCCTCCTCACCCTTCACCCCCAATACATGGAATTTAATTTCCCTCACATTGAGAGTGAGCTGGGTTTTGTGACATGCTTCTAAAGAATATATTATTAAAAAGGATAAATTAATTATATCACAGTGAAGAAACCTGAAAGATGCCACCTAAACCGAGGAATCAAGGTTAACATCATCACTGATAAGTCATGTTGGTAGCATGTAACCCTTGATAGTATATAAAGAGAAGGGCACCTCACTTCTATGGTGTTCTTCCCAAAAAGTTACAACCCCAGTCTAATAACAAGAAAATACCAAAAAAAAAAAAAAAGAAAAAAAAAGAAAATACCAGACAAACCCACACTGAGGAACATTCTACAAAATATCTGATCTTACTGTATCCTTCAAAGCTGTCAAGATTACAGAAATATGGTCTAGTTGAAAAACTGTCATAGAGAAGAGGACACTAGGGAGACATGAGCGCAAACATGTGAACAGTATCCTTTAGTATTCTGGTGGAAGTTTGATTAAATCTTTATAAATAGGAAGGAACTTCCTACAAGTAATCTTCTGGCAACTTAGTGACAAAATCACATTGAGCTTCTGACTAGGGAAAAAAGGAATTTTCTGCTTGGTTATGTGATGAATAGGAAAAAAATAAAGGTCTATAGAGGTATTTGATGTCTTAATGAAACCAAGGTCTTACATAAGTAAGAGGAAGTTGTAAGTAATCTTTGTATAACTAATAGATATAATTGACCTAGAATGGTTGGGTAATGGGAGTCCTGGTTAATTAAGTGTTTTTATTTACTGGTTATACACATTTACAAATTATGAATTGTCGACTTTTTAGGGGACTAGGAAATGTTAGTTCCCTGCATCCACAGGACTCCTTGCAGACCTCCAGCACTGAAGGACAGTGTTCACTGTCGGGGAGCTGGGAGTCCTCTCAGTATGTGGTGTTACAAAGAAGCCATAATGGGGTTAAGCTTTGGCTGGGTCATTCTAAGGAAGGTTTGAGGAAGCAGTGGCTCGGTCTGCATTTGATACCGTCAGAGAGCAGGGACAATTCTGTAACTGAGTCTCAGAACAAATCTCATCTATGGGAAGGACAGATTAAAATGAGGATAAAGCTGTACTTAGTAAAGAAGTAGCAGTCACTCATTTAGCTGAGTATAGAGGATGCCTGATATTTTGTGGGCCTCATGGTGATTTTGTTTTGGCTCACTCGATCATGGTGTCAGAGTGACCTTGTCTGACGTTCTGTGAGTTTATGTCCAACAGGAGAACAGCATGGCCTGGCTGTGAGCTTCAGCTCGGTTTCCAGGAGCCAGGGCTGCTTTCACTTTCTCAAAAGCAAATGAAGAAAAATATCTCTCCTTAATTTCTAACCTTCAGCTGTACTTGGCTGTTCTAGATTTTGAAACTGTTCTTTGCGATACTTTTGTTTGTTTTTGACAAGAACAAATGTTCACTGTAGTGAACCTGGTGAGCCACTTGTTCTTGAAACACTCTCTTTTGGTTCTGTTGATACTATATTTCTCTGGTTTTCCTTTATATCTCTGGCTTTGATTCTCAGCCTCCTTGTCTCTGAACACTCTCCAACTCTAAATGTTTGAATCTCCCAGGGCTTGTGCCTTAAACCATCCTTTTCTGCTTTCACACTCTCCTCAGCTGATCTCATCCACCCCCATAGCTTTAAATACTACTTCTCTGCCACTAAGTTCTAAATTGATGTCCACTGTAGGCTCACTTCTGACCTTCATGCTCATTCATCTACCTGTTCATCCTTACTTGAAATGTCATAAAAATTTCAAACTTAAGAGGTCGAAATAGGAATGTATTGGCTTTATGTCCTAATATCATTCCTTCTCTGGTCTTTGTCATTTCTATAAACAGCTGGACCACCTACCTAGAATCTCAAACTTGCAGACTGGGAGTCACACTTGATACATATGTGTCCTCACACCCCTATGTTGTCCATCAGTAAATCCTGTTTCTCCTACTCCACAATGCATCTCCCATCTGTCCATGGCTCACATCCTCCCAGCCCAGCTCTGGTCTCAGCCACCATCATCTCCCAGCAGCAGCTTCCTTATTCATGTCTCAGCTTCTACCCTGGATCTTTTTCTGTTCTCACAACAGCAAAGTCATCTTTTTTTATTTTTTTTTTAAATATTTATTTATTTATTTGAGAGAGAGAGAGAGAGAGTGGGGGGAGGGCGAAGGGAGAGGAAGAGAGAGAGCTCATCCTCAAGCTGACTCCCTGCTGAGCACAGACCCCAAGGTGGGGCTCCATCTCAGCACCCTGTGATCATAACCTGAGTCAAAATCAGGAGTTAGCCACTTAACGGACACTGAGCCACCTAGGTGCCCCATCGCTTAAAAGCATAAATATAATCAGATCACTTTTCTCTCACCTTAAAATCCTTCCCAATGCACTTTAAAATAAAACCCTAACTTTTCCCCACTGTCTATGGCCTGCATGACCTATAATCTCTTTACCTTGATCAGCTCATCTTATCTTAGGCTTCCTTCTCCCTCACACTTTATTCTCTAGGCACTTGAATTTTTTAAATAATTATCCAAGTTATCAAGCTCTTTTTCATCTCAGGGCCTTGGAGTTTGGCCTGCCCATAAAAGGATCCTCCACCCACCCTCACGTAGACAGACCTTTCTCTGCCCACACTCCTCCCTCTACAAGGATGGCTTCTGTTCATCTGTCAGTCTGTACTTCAGTGTTCCCTTCAGATAAAGTCCTTCCTTAACCTCCATGTCTAATTGGCTTCCCTAATTATAATCTGTCATCAAACACATTTCATTTCTTTCTTACCACTTACTAGAATGCATAATTATCTACATGTTAGATCATTTAATATCTATCTTTCCCACCAGACAAAAAGTTCCAACAAGGCAAAGACAGCTCCTGTTTTGTTTTCCACTCTGGTTTTGCATTTAGCACAAAAGCAGTGCTCAGTCAATAGCTGTTGCATGGATGGACACATTAACTAGTTGTTGGTTACTGTTACCTTGAATAAATTAGGTTTGTTTTCACCAGTTTTAAAATACAACTTGAGTGAAGGAGGATAGCTAAAACTGTAGGAAACATCAAAATGGACTCTAATTTCTTTTTCTTTTTTTTTTTTAAAGAATTTATTTGTTTATTTGACAGAGAGAGATCACAAGTAGGCAGAGAGGCAGGCAGAACTGGGGGGGGGGG
>ML110745.1:39262-94177 GCA_003697995.1 Taxidea taxus jeffersonii
GGGGGGGGGGGATCAGGCTCCCTGTTGAGCAGAGAGCCCAATGTGGGACTCGATCCCAGGACCCAGAGATCATGACCTGAGCTGAAGGCAGAGGCTTAACCCACTGAGCCACCCAGGCACCCTGGACTCCACTTTCTTTAGCCGGTGGAGAATGAACAGAGGCTGAGGGGATTTAGCTATGTTAAAGGAGAAAGATTAGCGCATTTGGATTCAGAAGACTGAAGGTCTGGGATAAGATATGGGAAGTTGAACAATTCACTCAAGTCTCTATAGTAGACTGAATTATGACTGTCCAAAGATCTCCCTGTCCTAATCCCTGGAGCCTGTGAATATGTTATTTGCTGGATGTGATTCATTAAAGGATTTTGAAATAATCCTGTGTTATCCAGGTGGGTCCATTGAATTCACCAGGGTCCTTGTAATAGGAAAGCAGGAAGGTCAGAGTCAGAGACAAAGATGTGATGGCAAAAACACTAAATCAGCACCATGAGCTAAATAAAGAACGCAGGCGGCTTCTAGAAGCTGGAAAAGACAACAAAAAAGACTTTCCCTTAGAGCTTTCAGAAGGAACACACTCCTGCTAATCCATTTTACATTTCTGAGGTCCATAACTACAACTGTAGGTGAATAAATTTATATTGCTTTCAATCAATAAATTTGTGATAATTCATTATAACAGCAATAGGAAATTAATATAAGCTCTGAGATTCATATCTAAAACTTGTCTTATTTATTTAGCTTCTTAGGCATTTGTTGCTGTTGTTGTCTCCCCATACTAAAATAGAAGTTATATAATAGAAGAGGCTATATCTCTGTTGTCCAGTTTTATTCCCAGGACCTAGAATAAGGCCTGGCACAGAGTAGGTTTTAAATAAATATTCTTTTTTAAAAAATTTTATTTATTTGACAGAAAGAGATCACAAGTAGGCAGAGAGGCAGGCAGAGAGAGAGGAGGAAGAGGAGGAAGCAGGCTCCCTGTAGAGCAGAAAGCCGGGTGGTGCAGGACTTGATCCCAGGATCCTGAGATCATAACCTGAGCTGAAGGCAGAGGCTGAGCCACTCAGGAGCCTCTTAAATAAATATTCTTGATCAATGAGCAAAGGAACACAAATTCCTATCCAATAGGGTTGTTGAGAAAGCCAAATATGCAACTGTGAATTATAGACTATTTGCAAGAGTTGAGAGGTCATTCTTCCCATTCTCCTCTGCTATGCTTTTCTTTTAACTCCTTCATCCTTTCTGTTGCCTTCCCATCTGGTCTTCTTTATTCCTCTCCTCATTTCTGCCTCCTTTATTTGATGCTTTTTTATTTGCCTCTTTTCTTAGGCTTTCACTTTTAATCTATATATTATATTATGTTGTAATATAATATAATATATTATACACATAAATCCTTCTTGGGGATCCAGGATGACTGGATGTTGCATGTTTGACCTTCACAACAACCCTGTTGGATAGGAATTTGTGTTCATCTGCTCATTGATCAGAGATGGTCACCTTTGATTTAAATATATATATCACACATGCAAACTTGTGCTTTTGATTACATTTAATATGTATTCATGATGCATTTATTTAACTTAATTTGATTAGACCATTGTATGTGACAGAAATCCTTGGTTCTGAAATTGCTCACATTGATCACAAAAATGGACCACAATGTAGTGTCTTGGAGCATGTTTTCTTTTCAAGGGACAGTCATATCACATGTGATTTTAATCAAGTTAGGCAAAGTAACTGCTCTAGGACAAGACTGTTGAAAAGTGAGTTTGTGGCCATTTTTCTTTCCCTCACAGGCCTGCTGGATAACACTGTCATATACTCACGTTTAGTAGGCACTGTCTATGGGTATTTCTGGGTTGTTGATTTTAACCAAAATTATGCAAACAGTTTGCAGGGGGTGGGAGGAGTGGAGACATAGATGTACTATATGAAAGGATCTGGCAGCAATCTGGAAGATTCTACCTTTTAAAACTTGCAATTGGTAGTTTCAAATATGCAGTATTTGTTAGATGAGAACATGTAAACTTCTCATAGAAGATATTGATTGAGAAGGGTAAATGGTGTGCCTCTGCAATGCTGGTCCCTCATTTTTTTTAACCCTGAAATGAAGATGTGGGGGTGGGGGTAGGTGAGGGATACTAAGAGAAGAGGAGGTTGATCATGGTAGCCTACTACCATGAGAAGAGGAGGTTGATCATGGTAGCCTGAGGCAAGGGCTCAGGAGGCCTCCTCTGTGTGAAAGTATCTCCTATTCACATTTCAAACAGACATTTATTTGGGTGAACTAACTACTATATTGATTTCTTGATACTTAAATTTGTGAACATCTTTCATTCTTGAAGGTGGCACCCTCACTAATGCATTAGTCCAAACAGGTTTGCTTAGTGTACGTGTGTGTGCATGTGTGTGTACGTATATATGTACATAGGTACACATAAATACTTATAAATACACATATATATAGCTTATATGTATTAGATATATTATCTACACTAACTTATACACACACACACACAAACACATATGTATATATACACATAAATACGATCCTCTACTGGAGAGAGAGAAAACTACATAAAGTAAGGATGAGGGTATTCTTTTTTTTCTTTTTTTAAAGAAAAATCTTTTTTTCAGGGAGAGAGAGAGAGAATGTGTGTGCATAAGCAGAGGGGAGCAGCAGGCAGAGGGAGAAGCAGGTTCCCAGTTGAGCAGGGAGCCCAATCTGGGACTTGATCCCAAGACCCTGGGATCATGAAGGCAGACAGTTAACCCACTGAGCCACTCAGGCATCCCAGGATGAGGATGTTCTTTAAACAACTAAAAGGCAAATACTTCAGTCTCCTTACATATAGTCTCCCACATCAGTGTACTGCAAGCTTGCCTGAAAAACTGGGATTGATTTGGGAGCCTCCTCAGGTTAACAGAGCAGAAGTACCAGACCCTGAACAGGAACAGGAATGCCTTTGACCTCTACATCATCAGTGTACTGATGATCGGCCCTCTACCTTGAGCTGGTGCCCAGTTCTACTTTTCTGCCTCCACACTGTGAGGATGACCTCAGCTTGGTAACCTAAATTTGATTCCACTCCTGTGACTGCCACATAACATTTTGAATGGGAATAACAATCCCTGGCCATTAGTTTGTTTGTTTTTAGACTGAGGGGTGAGGGTTCATGTTCTTGCCACTGACATTCAAGAAGTGTCTATGTGCACAAAGCTGCTACATATTTCATAACCATGAGATGCTAAAGCCTGCTATTGTTGTACTATATAAATCTAAATAAGTAAAGCAATGTACAGAAATCAGTTGCTTTCTTAAACACTAACAATGAAAATATAGAAAGGGAAATTAGAGAATCAATTCCATTTACTATAGCACTAAGAACCATAAGATACCTGGGAATAAACCTAACCAAAGAGGTAAAGGATCTATACTTGAGGGACTACAGAACACTCATGAAAGAAATTGAAGAAGACACAAAAAGATGGAAGACCATTCCATGGTCATGGATTGGAAAAATAAACATTGTTAAAATGTCTATACTGCCTAGAGTCGTCCATACTTTCAAGGCCATCATGATCAAAATTCCACCAGAATTTTTCAAAGAGCTGGAACAAATAATCCTAAAATTTGTATGGAACTAGAAGAGACCCCAAATTGGTAAGGAAATGTTGAAAAAGAAAAACAAAATGGGGGGCCCCACGTTGCCTGATTTCAAGCTTTACTACAAAGCTGTGATCACCAAGACACCATGGTACAGGTGCAGAAACAGACACATAGATCAGTGGAACAGAGAGTCCAGATATGGACCTCAACTCTATGGTCAACTAATCTTTGACAAAGCAGTAAAAAATATACAGTGGAAAAGACAGTCTCTTCAATAAATGGTGCTGGGAAAATTGGACAGCTCTGTATAATAGAAGAATTAAACTCAACCATTCTCTTACACCATACACAAAGATAAACTCAAGATGGATAAAAGACCTCAACGTGAGGCAGGAATCTACCAAAATCCTAGAGGAGAACATAGGCAAAAACCTCTTCAACATCAGCCACAGCAACTTCTTTCAAGACATGTCTCCAAAGGCAAAGGAAACAAAAGCGAAAATGAACTTCTGGGACTTCATCAAGATCAAAAGTCTCTGCACAGCAAAGGAACCAGTCAACAAAACGAAGAGGCAACCCATAGAATGGGAGAAGATATTCGCAAGTGACACTACAGACAAAGGGCTGATATCCAAGATCTATAAAGAACTCCTCAAACTCAACAGACACAGAACAGATAATCATGTCAAAAAATGGGCAGACATGAACAGACACTTCTCCAAAGAAGACATACAAATGGCTAACAGACACATGAAAAAATGTTCATCATCACTAGCCATCAGGGAGGTTCAAATCAAAACCACATTGAGATACCACCTTACACCAGTTAGAATGGCCAAATTAGCAAGACAGTAAACAAGAAGTGTTGGAGAGGATGTGGAGAAAGGGGAACCCTCTTACATTGTTGGTGGGAATGCAAGTTGGGACAGCCACTTTGGAAAACAGTGTGGAGATTCCTTAAGAAATTAAAAATAGAGTTCCCTACGACCCTGCAATTGCACTACTGGGTGTTTACCCCCAAAGACACAGATGTGGTGAAAAGAAGGGCCATCTGTACCCCAATGTTAATAGCAGCAATGGCCACAGTCGCCAAACTGTGGAAAGAGCAAAGATGCCCTTCAACGGATGAATGGATAAAGAAGATATGGTCCATATATTCAATGGAGTATTATGCCTCCATCAGAAAGGATGAATACCCAACTTTTGTATCAACATGGGCGGGACTGGAGGAGATTATGCTGAGTGAAATAAGTCAAGCAGAGAGAGTCAATTATCATATACTTATGATAATTATTATCACTTACTTCTAGAGCATAAGGAATAACACAGAAGACACTGGAAGATGGAGAGAAGTGAGCTGGGGGAAATTGGAGGGGGAGATGAACCATGAGAAACTGAGGACTCTGAGAAACAAACTGAGGGTTTTGGAGGGGAGCGGTGGGGAGTTAGGTGAGCCTGATGGTGGGTATTAAGGAGGCACATATTTCATGGAGCATTGGGTGAGCAATTAATCTTGGAACACTGAAAAAATAAAATAAAATTTAAAAAATAAAAAATGCTTGTATCCCTTCTATCATTAGATTTTAATAATCATTCATTATACAGTTAAATTTATCTTCACTTTCTAAGAGAATGGTTCATTGATCTAGAAATTAAGCTATGTAATTACCTTATTGGGTAATTTTTGTTACTAACTTATTTGTGCAGGGATACTTTATCATTTGTAGACATGAGAAGCTATATCTTCCTCCTGGATTACATTTGCATCAATTGTTAAAAATTGAATCAACTGATTATACACACAGGGCCATGAGATGATTAGATTTTACACACATGTTTTGAATTAAGCTAGGACTATGGGCTGAATATATTTCCCCCCTAAAAGTCATATGTTGAAATCCTAACCTCCAAAGTAAGGGGCCTAGGAAGTGGGGCCTATGAGAGATGATCGGTCTGTGAGGATGGAGCTCTCACAAAAGAGGCCCCAGAGAGATCCTACCTTCTTCTGTCATGTGAAGTTACAGTGAAAAGAGGGCCATCTATAAACCAGAAAGTAGGTTCTCACTAGATAGCAGATCTACTAGTGCCATGATTTGGACTTCCCAGCTTCCAGAACTATGAGAAATAATGTTTAGAAGCCACCCAGTCTATGATATTTTGTTATAACAACCCACACAGAGTAAGACAGGTGTCTATTACCATATTTCATTGCTCTAGAATGCCCTAAGAGAAGAATCATAATGCAGATTCATGTGACAGCATATCAAATCTATGCCCTTTTTGGCAAATATGTATTTTCTCTTTTGATAGAGAATAGACAGATTCTGGCTTATTGCTGAGTGTTTGATTTCTGAGACAGCAAGCAAACTTGAACCTGAACTGCCTTATCACAAACTGTACATTATTTCTGATCCACCATTCATAAGGGTTGAGCATGTTCAGAAACACACCCTCATAAAAGTAGAAGTAATATATATGACAGGTCTTGATCAATCCCAAAGGTATCACAAACTTAAGTGATACAAACTTAACAACAACAACAACAAAAAGGACAAAAGAGGTGGAGAAGGGGAGGAAGAAGGAAAAAACCTTACCACTCTTTGAAGGTAAGGTTTCTGTAATGGTTTTGGTTTCACCAAGGATGGGCATCTCTACCAAGACTCAGAAGGAGAAAGCCGCCAATGTGAGGAGGTGTCTATACACATGGATAGTGGATCTTTTTGCACACAGGTTAGCAAGGGAATTTGGGACTTGAAGGCAGCAATGGTGGAGGTTTCAATGCCCTGGCTCTATGCCATATATGTTAAACTATGAGAGAAGACAGCAATGGGGTTTCTACCAGAACTGTTCTGTTTTATGTATGACCATTCCTCTTACCTATTCTTTTTTCCTAGTCATATAGCTATTAAATCACTCTTCTGGCCCTTAAGGAGATTCTTTAAGCTGCCTACACTTTTAAATAAATTCTTTCCCATTTAAACTAACTGGATCCTATTATCTGCAGGTAGGAGTCCTGACTGAATGCACTATTCTGAGACACCATCTCTACCATATATTATTACCGTTATAGGAAAGTCCAAGTACAACAGAATCAATGGTGTACTTCTTGGATTCTGGTTAAGGAAAATTCCACCAACATCCATTATAATCCATTATAATAACCCATTATAATCCATTATATGATTGGAAGACAAGGTAGTGCCATGCTGTTCAGCACAACTCAGAGACTCAACTACTTGAGAAAAGAGACCAAGCCTTATTCGTCCATTTCAATGCAGACTCACAACACCAGACACTGCCCTGGGCTGAACCTGAAAGCAGAACTGTTCTGTGGAAGAATATAGGACAGTTCAGTGCTTATTTCAAAAACAAGAGAATACATGGAATTCATATTCTGCCTCTAGAAATTATTTCCACCCCCATTCATAATACATCAAATATTCTCTTTTTGTTCAAGTGTTTCACCTGTAGAAGTGAAATAACAACACCTATTTATCTCTTGATGGTGCCATAAATAAGTATAATGATCATGAATAAAAATTCCAGGAGTTTAACTCTGTGACAGGTAGTCTTCTAGATGCTTTACTTTCATTAGCCTTTTTTTCCATTAGTTTTTAAAATTTTTATTTAACTTTTTACAACTACCTTAGAACTTATATACATTTGTGCTCATTTTACAGATGAGGAAACTTAGATGAGTCAAGGTCATATGTAAGAGATTCTAAAATTTGAATCCAGACAATATGCCCCTGGATCTCCACTTTTCATCATTCTTCTTTACTGTAAGTAAACTAAATTATTATACAGTGTGCTGAAGATCAAAGGAACAGAGAAATGCATTGAGAGTAACATGGAAAATATAGTTTCTAATGTCCAGAAACTATGAAAATGACACCAGATACTTTTGAGATTTTATAATGAGGTACTGTTTTTCCTTTAGATTCTATGTACAATTAGGAAATCTAAGATTTACTGATTACGGACGCCTGGGTGGCTCAGTTGGTTAAGATTTACTGATTACAATAATAGATATGTTTTCATCTCTATAGTAGAAGTTGAGGTTGGATGTAGGGGTCATATTAATATTAGATGTGACTGTGATCTCCTTTTTCAAAAAAAGTTTACATTTAGATAGGAGAACAAAATACATATGTTGAGGACAATAGCAAGCTCCTAAATAATAACAATCACATTTTTCTCTTAAAATCTCCTTATTTCTAACCCACAATGCCTGGAACTTAATAGATAAACAATGTTTGTCAACTGGATGAATATCAGTCATGTTGTAATAATATGCTATAAAAATTTATAAGTGTAGAATTTAATAGTACTAGAGTAACCAAGATTTCAGGAAGAAGGGGGAACTTGGGGCTTAAATGCTGGCTGAGATTTGGATAAGGAGAAGAGTGAAGGTGGGGGTGTCTCAAGCGAGGAAACAAAAGAAGTGAGCCTATGGATGTGGAATGAGAAAGATAACCCTATACAGCAGCTACTGGGTGTCCTGTGGGCAACCATTCATTTGTTTGAAGGCAAGGTGGGCAGCTGGATATTTGGAAGACAATATATTAGGCCATTATGATGGGCACATTGTTTTTTAAATATTCTTTGGAAAAAATCAAGCCAGTTTGAAGCAGTAATTTCCAAGCTTCATTAACTTTTAATGGTCAGTTTTAGACATATTCTGTGAAAGTGTGAGGATTGTGTGAAGAATTACTTTTAATGCACTGTAAGGAGAAGCTCTATTTACCATATTATTTTTATTTTATGAAGAGAGAGAATATCTGGAATATGCTAATAAAACCCATAATTGCCCTGTAGTTATTTCCCTCCCCCAAAGCAATGATGCTGCCAGGGAAATAAATTACTTCAGGAATCTTGATGATTAAACAGGAAGAAAATGTCCGTGGTAGACTAATTTTAATGCCTGACTACACAAATATGGGTCAGTTGCATCAGGCACTTCTAAAACAGTGGACTAATTTCAGAAATAATTACGACTTGTCTTCTCAAAATTTCCTCTTCAAATGATCTTGTTAATTGACCTTACTATTTCATTGGTATGTCAGTTTAATCCACTAACAAATACTTGTGATTCCTTTGCAGGACAGAAAATATAGTCTTAAAGTAAATTTAAGGTGCAGGCCACTAAGTGGCTGACTCTTGGTTTCAGCTCAGGTCATAATCTCAGGGTCCTCAGATAGAGCCCCACATCAGGTTTCCCACTTAGCAGGAACTCTGATTCTCTCTCCCTCTGCCCCTCCCCCTGTTTGCTTGAGCACTCTCTCTCTCAAACTAATTAATTATTAACTAATTAATTAATTTGGGGGGCAATTGGGGCTTAGTGTAAAATGAAAATTATGGAGTGACAGAAATCCTACCCCTGGCCCTCCCTGATGCAGCCACTGGTCCTGCAGAAGATGCTTTCCCTTTTCAGGGGAGCCACTTGCATCCATGTCTCTGCAAAGCTGCCCTTTGTGCTGTCCTTTCTCCCCTTTCCCTATGCTTTCCATGGTGCTATGTTGGATGAGGTTGTTAAAATATCTGTGATATTGGGATGCAACAAAGAAGAATAATTCTATTACTATAGCATGTTTACTCTAAGGATGCTTCCAGCCTTATGTTATTTCCATTTCTCCAAATTTTAAAACCAGTAAGCCATCTTCTGGGAATCTATCCGTTCCCACCTCACCAAATTTTAACCAGTTCCCTTGATGTTGAACAAAGGCATACTTTTTTAAATGAACTGACATGGTGGAGGTATTGCCTGCAACCAAAAGCAGGATATTGTCCAAATTTGGGACAATAATAGCTTTTGGTAAAATAAGGCATTTTCAGAATATGAAATTCTGTCTGTTTATATGTGGAAGCAGACTGTTACTCTTTTAATAATTGCTTTATCTCTGTAACAACACTTGTATCGATTCACAGGTAAATAGGATGCATCGAAAGTTCTACCTATTACAAAGGAACTCAATGAAATTAAAAATCCATAAAATAAAAAATGTATTCATCACATTGAGTGTGACATGAAGAAAAATGATCAGTTACTCAACATCTCTATTAATGATAAGTCAAGTGAGAGTGATGGTAAATTAAAGCAAGTTGATTTTAGATTATATATAAGAAATAATTTTTCAACAGGGCATATTGTTATGCTTGAGGTTACCTGCGGAATATCTTTAAAAGAAACACTTACACATATTTTTATAGTTCAATTACAGTCTCCCATGAAGATTGATGGATTAATATATACCTTGTCTTATTACACACACATACCCCCCACACACAAAATTGAGGCAGTTTTTAAGAAAAAGTATAATAAAACAAGATATAAAAAGTAAAAACTCAAAATCAAGGAAAGAATATATTATTGCTCCTACACAGACCAAAAATGCTCTTACTAAATTGAAATTTGGTGCAAAGCAGTCTGTTTATACAGAGGGTCATTATTAAAAAGATTGCTCTATAAAACTCATTATTCTATCAAATTTAAGAATACCATAGAGATTGTTGTTTCTTATAAATGTAGTTACCTGGTAAGGATGGGAGATCTGACAGGCAGGGATTATTATGTTTGGTATTCTCATAAGATGATATATTTTAAGTTAACATACACATACACATCACATTTTATGCCTACAACAAACATGTCTATAACAAAATAACAAACCCCAGGTGGTTTATGTTATTTGGGTTGCTATGGCAGCAAGATGCCAGAGACCACCAGCTGACTACAAACTACCTCATAGTATATTCACCCATCCTGTCAGTCAGGCTGCTACTGCAACTGAGCCGAGCTAGATGGCATTCATTGGAAAGTGACTGAAAACTACAAAGGGCTGACACAATGAATGAGAATCTGGAGAATCAGGGCCTGGATAATGGGTTAGACCATAGGAGGACTCTGGGAGTTGAGCATCAGGAAGAACTGTAGTGGTCAGCAGCAATTTGGTCTGGCTCTGCCACTCCCATTGGGACAAATGCAGTATCCCCTTCATCTCTGTCACTTGCTGAAGATTTAGAGTTCTAGGGGTGCCTGGGTGGCTCAGTTGGTTAAGTGTCTGCCTTCAGCTCAGGTCGGATGATCAAATACCACATGGGGCTCTCTACTCAGTAGGGAGTCTGCTTGTCTCTCTTCCTCTCCCTCTGCTCTTCCCCCTACTCATGCTCTCTCTTTCTCTCTCTAATACATGAAGAAAGTCTTAAAAAAAAAAAAAAGGTTTAGAGTCCTAGATGGAACCAACTGACTGTCTAGATTAGAGCATGAGCTCACTCCAGATTTGCTCTTTCTCCTGAAGTAAATGACACCTTATTTGGCTCAGGCAAAAACCTTAAAGTCATTCTTGACACTTCCCTCTCCCTCACTTCACCAAAGCACCAGCAGATCCTGTAGCTCTATCTTCAATATCTATCCTGTATACAACCACTGCTCAATAGTTGAGACAGTCAAGGTTCTACCCATGAACTTACTTATCATCTACTCCATTTATAACAGGAGTCCTGCCATCTTGGCCAGTTGTATCATGAGCCCATTTAAAAAGGACTGAGGCAAATGAAGAAACAGGTTGAGTTTCTTCAGGGTGAGTTATCTCTATTACAGTGAGAGTTTTTGGTCTCAGGATTCACATAGGACATAACTATTCTTCTGGGGCCATTTTGAAAGGGCTGTCTTCTGTCCTTTGCCAAATCTTGATATAACTAATTCTCCAATCTTATTTCTTTGACCACGGAGCCAAATTATTAGCCATGACAATGAGATGACCTTAATGAGACCATCTCTTCATACAGAAAAAGTATGTAATGGACATGTTCTCCTTGAAATTCTCTTTCCACTGTCTCTCAGGATTATTCCTGAGACAGATATAACAACACAATAGGATCTCCATGTTATGCAGATCATGCAAATATCTGACTTGAAGTTTTCCCATTTCAGTCAACTTCTAGAGAATTATCTGTGAGGCTAGAAGAGTAGCAGCAGCTTGTCAAAAGTAGGTGATTTTGGAGATGATGTAAACTTTTTTTTTTTTAAGATTATTTATTTATTTATTTATTTGTCAGAAAGAGTACAGGAGCGAGCACAGGCAGACAGAGTGGCAGGCAGAGGCAGAGGGAGAAGCAGGCTCCCCGCCGAGCAAGGAGCCCAATGTGGGACTTGATCCCAGGACGCTGGAATCATGACCTGAGCTGAAGGCAGCCGCCTAACCAACTGAGCCACCCAGGCGTCCCGATGATGTAAACTTTTAAGGCTAATGTTGGAATGCTGCAGCGCCTATCCAATTCTATGGCTAACTGGATCTGGTAGTGTCCAGTTTATGTTGGGTAGCTCAAGTCAAATGATCAGATACTGTTGTTGCCAGTATCCAGTGGCAATTGAGAAGCTATGTCTTGAAAGGGGAATAATTTGCTGAAAATTGGATGGCTTTACTCTAAAACTCTATAGAGTTCTCTACTGTGATTTTCTTTTTCGGCTTGCCTCATGATCCATGCCACATTCTTAACTGTCAGACACTGAAGTATGAGTTGATCTTCTAGGTCATCTTGTCCAAGTGGAAAGGCTGTTGAGAACAACCTGCACTGCTGTTTAGGCCATATGGGAAATGCCAGAATTTGTTTTTAAAAAATTTAAAGATTTGGAAATAATGCAGGGTATGGTGATGATGACCAAGAGGAAATGGCTTCCTTTGAAAAGCCACTCTCTCTTAGGTAAGGGAATTATAAATCTTCAAAACAGAAACAGCCTCATTGGACAAATAAATGGGAGTTACTTGGGAAGGAAGTGAAAGTTGGTATAGTAGCTCAGGGTATTCAGAGTTTTATCAGAAGACACTATCTCCTGAAATCTATCCAGGGCCACTCATGAAATCTTATACTTGAGTGTGAGAGAGTAAGACAATTTTGATGTAATATTAGCATTTTTATCACCATGAAACTAGAAGTTTGATTTCACTAGTTGTCTTGCCAAGCTTTTGAAAATATTTTACTTTCAAACAAATTTCTATACCTTAGGTGTGGTAGTGGAACACACAAACCTACACATATAAAACTGCAAAGAGTGAAATACATACACACACACACACACACACACACACACAAATAAATACAAGTAAAACTGAGGAAATCTGAATAAGACTGGCAGATTATTTCAATGCCAATATCCTGATTGTGACACTATATTATAGTCTTATAAGATGTTATCATTGAAGGAAAGTGGATAAATGGCACATGGGATCTCTCTGTATTATTTCTTACCAGTGCATGTGAATCTATATTCACCTCAATGACAGTTTCATTGAAAAATGCTGTCACACAACTATCATATGATCTCCCTGATATGAGGAAGTAGAGATGCAATGGGGGTGGGGACTAAGGGGGTAGGAAAAGAAAAAATGAAACAAGATGGGATTGGGAGGGAGACAAACCAGAAGAGACTCTTAATGTCATAAAACAAACTGAGGGGGGTGGGGGGAGGGGGGTTGGGAGAGGATGGTGGGGTTACATTATATGTTTAAATAAAATTTTTAAAAAATGCTGTCACAGTAAAATTTTCCATTTCCATTCAACACCACTTCTTGACACAATATATACATCATCAGTTCTTAAACTTAGGTCTAATCTGGGTTTTTCTTCTGATGTCTAGACTCATATACCCACCTGCCTATTTTCATTTTATGTGTATGCTTCATAATGATCTCAAAGTTAACATGCTTGAAATTGAACACTGATGTTTTCCTCTGAGTCTGTACATTCCCTGAACTTCCCCATTTTAGCAATAGCAACACTATCTCATAAATGGCCAAGACAGGAAAAGAATGTACACTAATAAAAATCACTGCACATTCAACTTTTCTAACTTTTTTTAACATCTGAATTTACGAAATTTTTAAAAAAATATTTTTGAGAATCAAAGATGATGGTTGATTAAACTTACACATATGATTTTCTTGCACCCAAAAACTCCACTAAAACTGTGGTATAGAAAATATTTTTTTAAAGACATGAGCTCACAAGATTAGAAATAACAAAGAGGAAAAAAAAAGCAGCACAATCTCTTGAAACTAAGGTGAGAGTCTACCTATGGTCAATATAAAAATCACTGCTGTAAATATGAATTAATATGTTTTTTTACCATGAGTGAAAGAGGACAAAAGGGATTAAAGGGGGCCCAGTGGAAACTGCAGTGATTCTTGGGGGTACCATCCAAGACCCAAACTGAAAGTACAATTACATGCCAAAGTTGAAATTATTATTTGAGACAAGTGCAAGATTTCAGAAAGAAGTTTTATGACATTAAATCAAGGAAGTCTACAAAGAGAGTTCTTCCCAAATTACCAGTTGGGAAGTTCCATTTTAACATAGCATTTAATGGACTCAATTGTTTATGAATTTGGAGCCATTTCTGTTTGGGGCCAGAGAATAGTGATGGATATGGGGACCAGCTCAACTGTGTATCTTTTCTCAGCCAGGGTACTTGATTCTGGCACTACTGATGTTCTAGAACTGGCAATACCCAGGCATAGTGATCAATTGTCTGACTACTTTCTCCCAGGACCTAGAGATACATTGATGCATACAAGGACTTTGAGTAATGGTTAGAACATTCTTCAGAGATACTGTAGGGATGGCAACATTCATAATGCACTGTAATGTGTTTTCAAAAGCTTGATAGAAAGGGTTAAGCCTACAATTGTTTACTTCTCCTAGATCATAATTGAAGTAGCTGCAGGAGAACTTAATACCATTCATTTTCTTAAAGTATATAATTTCTACTAATTGTTAGATTACCATGGTTTGTAGATTATAGCGTCATGATGCCAATGGACTTCAGGCAAAATTTCAATGCCAATTGCAGTAAAAAGGCATGATTGTCACATTTAAAATGCAAACACTAAGGAGTAAATCAATATAGCCAAATTTTGTTTGGCCAAGCAAAGGGCTTAGCTAGATCAATAGTTAAAACTTACTATTTTGCCTCATTACAAAGTTATACAGGTCTTTTATACAAAATTTGGATAATACAATTCATCAACAAGAAGGAAAAGAAAAATTACCTTTGATCTTAGCTTGAAGATAACCATTGTCATGTTTTTAAATTTCCTTCTGGCCTTTTGAAAATAAATATACATACACACATACATAACTTACTTTTACAAAGAAGGGAACATATTATATATTCTTTTTCAAAATCACTTATTTACATATTGTGACTATCATCTCCTATCATATTATATGATGTATAATTATATGTTTATCATAAATTATTAACAAATTCCTGATTGTTGGACATTTATTTTTTCCTTTCTTTTCCTTTGCAAAGATAAGCAGAGCTATGATGAAGGTTATCTAATAATATAATTTCTTGGAATAAATTTCCATAATTTATAAAATTTCATAAATTTAATTTGATGTAAGCCTCACGATATAAGCAAAAATTCATAAAATAATAAAAAATTCAAAGTCAACCAGCCTTTCATAAAAAATTGATTTAAACTCCAAACCACAATTTAAATAACCAAGACATTTCACAAGACTATAAAAATGTCCAAGAAACATGGAAAAATGCTTAAACTCATTAAATACCCTAAAAATACACAATAAGGCAACTAGAGATATCACTTTAGGGGCACCTGGGTGGCTCAGTGGGTTAAAGCCTCTGCCTTTGGCTCAGGTCATGGTCCCAGGGTCCTGGGATCGAGCTCCGCATCAGGCTCTCTGCTCAGCAGAGAGCCTGCTTTCCCCCCTCTCTCTCTCTGCCTGCCTCTGCCTGCTTGTGATATCTGTCTGTCAAATAAGTAAAATAAAAAAAATCTTTAAAAAAAAGATATCACTTTACACACTTTAGAATAAAAAATCTATATATTTATTATATATTTATTTAGATATATTATTTATTTATGTATATTTGTTATAAATATGTTTATATTTTATATATATTATATTTATTATATATTTATTTATATATATTATTAGATAAATATTTAGAGAGATAAAAATTTAGAGAGAGAGAAATTTTTTAAGTCTGATGATATTAAGTGATGAAGAGGTAAACTGTTTTATCCACCTTTTATGAAAGTATAAGTCAATATACCCATTTTGGAAGGCAGATATATCCTAAATGGAACATATGCATATTTTAGAACTCAATGGTTTTATTTCTGAAAATTTAGGTTGGGAAAATACTGACACATGTACCAGGAATCAGCCTGCATCACATGTCCACCTCTACTGCTAGACAGACAGACTACCAGGACCACTGGAATGGGTCAATAGCACTTCTCCAGTGGAAAGGAAACTAGGCATACTGTCAACATGTGTGTACTCTAAGAGCCAGATAAATCATTTTGCTCTTTTTAATTCCAAAATCAATTATAAATGACCTAGTTTTTGTCAATTAACATAAAATCACAAGTTCTTCAGAGAGCCTTTGTAAATGTGGAGTTGACATATCCAGCTGCCAAAGAGTCAGCTAGTCAGGGGCCCTTTGAACAATTCTGGAGTAGAAATACATCTTTAGTACCTTCTAGCACCACTTCTAGCTACCTTTCTCCTATTAGTAAACTTCTCTTCCAGAGGAAAATATTCATCAGATATAATCCTGAGTTATATTGGTCTTGTGTTAATTAATATTTATTAAAGAAGGAATTTGTTGGAAACAAAGATGTTAGCACATTTGTTCTCAACTTCTCTGCACATTAGAATTATCTGAGGAACTTTTAAAAATAGTGACACTTGGGGCACCTGGGTAGTTCATTTGTTAAGCATCTGCCTTCGGCTCAGGTCATGATCCCAGGGTCCTTGAGATTGAGCCCCATATGGGGCTTCCTGCTCACTGGGAAGCCTGATTCTCCCTCTCCCACTTCCCCTGCTTGTGTTCCCTCTCTTGCTGTGTCTTTCTGTCCAAAAAAAAAAAAAATACTCACACTTGCCCCCAACCCTCCACAGACCAATCCAAACTAAATCTCTGATGGTGATGTCTTTGTACTTTTTAATAAGCTCCTCAGGTCTACCTGGAGAATGCTTTCTGTTTAGAAGGGAACCATCATAATCCTCTCATCCAAGTACTAACCAGGCCCGACCCCGCTTAGCTTCCGAGATCAGATGAGATCAGGCACATTCAGGATGGTATGGCTGTAGACTGGAAACCATCATAATCCTAAGGAATGATATTATAGGTGCTGTTTTGGAACATGAAGTTCTCTCCAGTGTCTCTACCTTGAGCCACACCTCTTAGGGATCTTTTCTCACTGGGATGGCTTTCCCTGGCCATTAGGGTCATATTATTTCATGGTATGCGTAGAAAACTGAGAAGCAATATTGCATTTTCTTAGACGCCAAATGCTAGCAAATATAAGTTACATGAGAGATTGGGGGAAGAAAACTCACACTACCATATCAAATCCAGACATCCATTACAAGATACTTCAAAAAATTTGAAATGCTAGAAAATTCTGTCTTAAAATTGAGAATATAAAAATTTTTATTATTAAAGTATCGAGTTGAATGTAGAACTCAGGTGATTGATAGAAAGTCTTTTTTTTTTTAAGATTATATTTACTTATTTATTTAGAGATCACACATCTGAACAGAGTAGGGGGAGAGTCAGAAGGAGAGGGAGAGAGAGAATCTCTAGCAGACATCTCACTGAGCACAGAGCCTGAAGAGGGCTCGATCCCACAACCCTGAGATCATGACCTGAGCCAAAATTAGAGTCAGATGCTTAACAAACTGAGCCACTTGGACACCCCAGACAGGAAGTAGTTTTATAACTTACTCTTGGGAAAGAAAAAAAGAAGAGACAAATATGAATGCTTTGAGTAGTCATTCCTTAGGTATGGTTGAGAGTGCCAAGCCACAGTGACTTCACGTATCCCACATGTGCTGTGGAGAATTATGTGGAATTGTGTGGAGTATTAAGTGGAATTGAGTTTTATGACTCTGATGGTTACAGAGTTCCCCCCCCAAGTTAGGCTGAGCTAAGAGTATTAACATAATGTTACCCAGAGTTCTTCCTAGAGAAGAATCTAAGAGAGGCCCTAACTTTCTAAAGGTCAATGTTCTTGTTCCAAAACTCAGACAAATCAGCAATAACATTTGTAGCCACAGCTACCCTGGGAAGTAAGAACTTAGAACAGAATCCACTGGCTCCCAATGTACCACTGTCCATGGGGCATCACACTTCTTCACCACAGGAAACAATACAGAAATCTCAGGGAATTCCTTGTTTTTCAGGTTGAGTTTGAATAATTCTCTTAATTTCTGTAGTCTTTTTGGTTCTGCTTTAATGAGCAAGAGGTTAGGAAGAAGGAACCGGGAAGAGATGAGAAAAACTTGTGACCTGAAGTCAGAGTATGCTAGGAGTATGCTAGTACTCCTAGTCTAGGAGAAAAAAGGACAATCTTAACCATCCTTTAAGAATAATACAGTGGGAGATGCCTGTAGAAAGTTCCACTCTGAGATTTTGTAGGGCAATGAAATGTGTAAGAAAAGAGGGAGGTCTCTACAGATCTAAGAACAGGAATCTCCCAGCTTGGGACAAATAGAAATAGCCAAAATCAGGCAGTAAAGATACGAGAAGGTTGCTGTTGAAGGAGGGGCATGAAGTCAGTTGGTGGCTGGGTGCTGGGGATGGTATTCAAAAAAAATATCAAAAAACAAAAACAAAACCCACTAGAGCTTAGCTCCACATTTAGGACTGTTGAACATTCTTTTGGAAACAAAAAACTAGGAAATATTACATAATATATCCCACATTCAGGAATCCTGCAACCCTTTTGGGAAAGTTATGGTAACTAGACTTAAGGATATTCTTTTTTCTTTTGGAGAAAAGTGAGACGTTGCTTGACAAAAGTCAGCCCATTACTGAGCCTATCACTACCCAATCAGAAGCAGAAGATAGGGTGAAAATCTTGGACCCTCAGGAGAAAAACAAGAAATGTAAGTTATAAATTTTGCCCTGTAGACTTTGGAAGAATTAACTGTATTGACACAATCAGCCATATTTCTCAGTTTATAGCACATAATTCTCCATCTAATCTTGGCTCCTCTTTTAAAATATTTGTTGTTTCCTTTTATTTTGGCCCCATTTATCACATTCCCCTCACCACCCTGTAAGCACAAATTCTGATGTATTTAATGTGCTTCAAAAATTATTTACATATAAATATATCTATGGACAACATACAGTATTATTTTGGATATTGTGTCAGTTGGGTCATCTGGAGAACATATATTAAGATGGAGACTGGAGAGTTAAGACTCTATCAAGAAGTAATACCTATTTAAGGGGGTGAGGGGAGAACTGGGCAGGTAAAACCTTTAGAGTATGATTTAGATTTGACACCCATGAAAGGGAAGAGGAAAGAAGAGGGATAAAAGGGGTCTGGTGTAGGTAACTAGCCAAAAAGTGGCCCATTGTCCTTGTTGAGGGTTAATACCATATGAGGGACCCACTGTTGGTCTCTGTTGCAGGCAGGTTGGGCACTCAAAAGTACCAGTTACTAGACATAGTGGCCCCTCTATTCATGTGCTCATGATGCCATTTCTGGGATCACCAATGACAAAATTGCCCAAGTCCACTGACCAAGTAATTTTCTCTAGTTGGTTGTTTAGTGCTTCTGCCAAGGTAGATGATTTCTGCGTTGTGTTTACATATAATACAAATATCTTCACTCTCATATGCTCATCCACTCCAGAAATCTCTAACTAAACCAACCATACCTCTATTTCAAACCATCTCAGGTCTTCCACTACAGATCAAAGCAACTGACCAGCCATCCAGCCACTCACCCCTGCCTGTGAACCTATATATATCTCATCTTGGGTCACTTGTCTTTGTTCACAATGAGCTGTGCATCACCCAAAACCTATCAGTTTGTAAAATTTTCTCTTACCATTATTTTTTAAGGCTACCCTTGAGTGTGACTATAATGCAGCTGCCATTACATTTTTGGGTGGCATCCACATAGGAAGACTATGCATCCATAAACCAAATTTGGACTTTTTCCTTTCTTTGGGTGACTTTGCAGGATCCTCCTATATAGCCATAGGTAGTGGGGAGCTCATGAAACAGTGGTAGATAATACAGTTTTCTGGCCTAACTGTTCATGTAGTTACTCATATCATCCAGTTCTACTAGGGTTTGACTCTAGATGTATCCTTTTCATTTCACAATAGATTACTCCTGGACTTAGCTAACTTTACAACATAGTGACTTTAATAGAACCTAGCTGGTGATGTGCAGTTCCAAGTGCACGGCCACTTGATGTGGCCCAATGTTTCATCTTTATCAAGGACCTGTAGCATTCTAAAAGCTAATTTTCAAAAGGCCAATAATATTTGACTGCAGATGACAGGACCTTACTTCAGAAAATTGAGAATTTGCACTGTAATTCTCCTATTGTGGTTTTTCATAAACTCTATTTTGGAGCTTTTTCCACCACTGACACCAATGAGAGAAATGAAGGCAGAGTAGGATGAGAGAAGGGACCACTTCAAGTAAGGGTGCCCTGAAAAACTCTTGGCCAACCCCAAGGGAAACTTCAGAGCAAAGATTTCCCATTAATAGAGCCCCACATTAGGCAAAAATGACCAGGTCCCTATTATTGCCACCAGGCTCAGGCTTTGGGGACATCCTTAGGAGAATGTAGCCTCAGTTGAAAAGCTGAGGGGTACCCTGAAATATCCAATCAGCCAACTGCACTTTCAGCAACTGAATGGCAGGTTCTTTCTTGAAGGGCAATCCAAGTGACATACCTCTATGGCTGCCATGGATAAGTTTTAAATATTTTATTTAAGTGGTGTTGTACTGTAGTCCCATTCTTTTTTGTTTGGTTGGTTGGTTTTGCATTCCCATTCTGACTCTTTTTTAATTTAGCATGGTTTTCATGGCTGATTCAGAGATAACATTGTATTGTATACCCACTTGATATTTTCCTGATGAATTTCTCTATTTGTTGATTCCCTAGATTGCTACCAATTCTTGCTACCACCAGCAATGATGTAATGAATATCTTTGTGCATGTCTACTTGTGTGAGAATTTCTCTAGGATACATACTTGGAAGTATTAGGTCATCAACTATCTATATACTCAACTTTATTTAATATTGAATATTAGGTCATGATATGGTAATTCAACCAATATTTTTAAGTATATAGTATGGGCTTATATAGACTTTGATTATTAAAATTAGCTTGGATTGTTTTGGGGATTTTAGTTTCACTGTATGGGAAATAATTCTCCCTCATATCTTTTTAGGCACAAAAAGCCAAAAGAATTAAGTCATTAGAAACCCCAAAACAAATATTTTTGAACCTGTTTGACCTAAGTTAGGTCTTAAGCCAATCTCTAAACCAATGACTGTGACCAAGGGGATGAAAATCATGACTAGCTTAGCCAAGGTCACATTCTGGAGTTGAGAGTGGTGGAGAAGTGGTCTCCCTCAGGAAATCACACTGTGCATATAGACTAAAGGCAAAAGGATGCTGGGTGTCAAAATAACAGGTGTCAATCATAACATACAGAGTCTGGGCATCTTGGACCCAGACATAAGTGGATTTTACTTTATCATGCTAAATGATTTTACTCCTTAATTTGTTGAGGGTTCTGCTTTCATTTCATTACTCAAGATACAACCTATGAGGGATTTTTTTCAACCCCAGCAATATATGTCTAATCTCAGTCTGCCATGTTACCCTGTTGTGCATTTTCGTTTAATGTAACTTGCTGAAGGCCTGTAGCAGACACTAAAGATTATCTACCCATTATCTAGTCTTCTTTTGGAGAAGACCAATTCCCTCCCCAGACTAGGGATGGTAGCAGAAAGGGGGGAATCTATTGATTAGTTGAAGACTATAACGAGGTAACTCCATTCCTCTTGCCAGTTATGGGATTTGGATGGACTGGTTGTGCAATTTTGGCTCGCAAAATAGGAAGGGAAATCAGCTGAAGGCCAAGGAGAAAATGCCTTTGGAAATTGAAATCGAAGAAGTTGGTAGGGAACCTGCTAAAGCCATTCTGCAATCAAAAGTTGTCACTTTTGACACAACAAAAGTTGTCAATCAAGTTGATTGATTTTGCCATTCTAAGATGGCAAAGCAAAAGTAAAGAACTTAGGTCCTTATGACATCTTTGAGCTATCAAATTAGCCAAAACTGGAAATTCCTGCATCTGCACTTCTTCTTACATCATAAACATACTTAGAATTTCAGCCTTTGCTACTCAAAGTGTGGTCTGTGTGCAAGAATCATCATCATCACTTGAGATATTGTTGGCAATGCAGAATTTTAGGCCTCACTCCAGACCTACTGAAGCAGAATCTGCATTTTAACAAGTCTCTAGGTGATCCATAAGCACACTAATGTTTGATATGCAATGGTTTAACACACTATTATTATTTTTATATTAGTTTGCAACTGGAAGCATCCTGGGACAAAGTCACACAAACTAGCAAGTGTTTAAAGTTGGAACTTTAAAATCTATTTTTCAGGGACGCCTGGGTGGCTCAGTTGGTTAAGCGGCTGCCTTCGGCTCAGGTCATGATCCCAGCGTCCTGGGATCGAGTCCCACATCAGGCTCCTTGCTCAGCAGGGAGCCTGCTTCTCCCTCTGCCTCTGTCTGTGCGTGCTCTCTCTCTCACAAATAAAAAAAAAATTTAAAATCTATTTTTCACAAGGTCACACTGTTTCACAATTTATGCAGTTACCACAGATGAAATACAGATAACATTTGTAGAAAGTATAGACTGTTTTTAAAAGATTTTTGGGGGGTGGGGGGCACCTGGGTGACTCAGTGGGTTAAATTAGCCTCTGCCTTCAGCTCAGGTCATGATCGCAGGGTCCTGGGAACAGGTCCCACATCAGGCTCTCTGCTCAGCAGGGAGCCTGCTTCCCCTTCTCTCTCTTTCTCTCTGTCTGCCTCTCTGCCTACTTGTGATCTCTCTCTGTCAAATAAATAGATAAAATCTTAAAAAAATTCTTTTAAGATTTTGTTTATTTATTGACTTGCTTACTAACTTACTTAATTTGAGAGTGAGAGAGCATGTGAAAGAGAGAGCAAGTGAGGGTGCTCACAGGAGCTGTGGGAGGGGGGCAAAGGGAGAATCAGGTTCCCCAATGAGCAAGGAGCCCAATGTGGGGCTCAATCCCAGGACCTTGGGATCATGAACTGAGCTGAAGATAGATGTCCAACCAACTGAGCCACCCAGGTGCCCCTTACTCAGAGTGGTGGAATGATTTTTGTTGCCTAGATAAGTATCATAATCTCTTACTCCACTTTGCCTCTGCAGACAGTACAATCAGTGAAGGTTACATATTTACTCTTAGTTCTCTCTGGTGAAATGACAGAATGTTTATGAATCTGTGGTTCTACACTCTAACCAATTAGTGGAACAGAGAATAGAGATCAATTCTATTCTTTTCTGTCTTTTAACAAATTCCATTTTCCTGTTGGACCGCACTTCTTTTTCACTTTAACTGAGACATTTCTTTTCTTTTTTTTTTTTTTTTAATTTTTTTTTCAGTGTTCCAAAATTCTTTGGCCCAGGTTCCCCCACATGTTGGGTGACTTCAGCCAAAGATCACTGTTGCTCTCTGAGGATGTGTTCTTGGCAAGAGGACCATCCAGATCGCAGCTCTGCAAGGACCCACTGAGACTCAAGGGCTCTGATAGCTGCATAGCTCATGCTTCACTCTGCATCCTTTTTCATCTTGGCTAATGGTGTATAAAGCTTCACAAACAGCTGCAAGGAGTGGGTGTATGTCATATGCCATCTGAGAACTCTTTTCTTTCTTATCACGTACATCTGAGGGCAGATGCCAAACATCCTCTAAGTTACCTTCTCAGATGCTTTATAATATGGGATATCTATTAAACCACATTGAACCACAGAAGAGGTCAGAAAAAAGAGGTAGGGCCTCTAGGGAATACTTAGGTAATGAGGGTGGAGCCTTTATGGACAGCATTATTGCCTTTATAAGAAGAGACATGAGAGAGATGGTTTCTTGCCCTGCCATATGAGGATATAGTAGCAGGCCACCATATTCAAACCAGGAGGAAGATTCTCATTAGGAATGAAACTGGCCAACACCCTCATCTCAGAATTCCATCCTCCAGAACTGTGAGAAATAACATCTATTGTTTAAGCCACCTCATCTGTGGAATTTTTGTTATATCAGCCCCAAGCAGACTAAGATATATGTTTTTAAAGAATAAAAATAAAATAAAATAAAATATCTATCTACCACCAACCAACTTAAACAAAAATAAAATATATTGGGTCACCTGGGTGGTTGAGTCAGTTGACTATGCCACTCTTGGTTTTGGCTCAGGTCATGATCTTAGAGTTGTGAGGGTGGAGTTGGGCTCTGCACTCAGTGTGGAGTCTGCTTGAGATTCTCTCTCTCTCTCTCAAGCAAACAAATAAATCTTTTTTAAAAAAAATTGAATATTGAATATATCCAGTATCTTTGAAGCCTCATGTGTGTGCTTCTGATATATGCAAGTATATACAATGTATGCTATGTTCTTTTCCTTTTTCTACAGTGCCTGGAAGTATCTCACATAGCAGCTGCTCGGTCTGCATGAGTTCCCAAGTAAGGGTAAAAATGACATACAGTCAGGTCTCCATTTAGCCCACAATGACCATGTGTCATGAGTGAGACAAGGATCTTTGTTAATTTAAGTCATCTGGGTTTGTTATGCAAAGCATTATCTAGCTTATCCTGATAAACATTGGTAATAGGAATAGATTTGTTTGGTATGCATCTATTCAACTTCAACAAATTATGCCAAACTGTTTTCTAAAGAGGTTGAGCCAATTTTTATAGAACTTATGAAAACTAGGTAAGAGTTCCGGCTATTCCACAGCCTTGCCAAATTTGGTATTTTCAGACTATAATCTGATCTAATGGAATCTTAGGGAATGGTGTCTCATTGTTTTGATTTTTTCTTAATTTTTAATTTTTATCTTTAAAATTTTTAAAATTTTTATGAACATATAATGTATATATACATCTGTATATATACATCTATATATATACATCTATATATATATACATCTATATAGTATATATACATATACAATATGTATATATACATATACAATATGTATATATACATATACAATATGTATATATATACATCTATAAAATCTATATAATAAAGATTATATAAACATATAATGTATATTTAGCCCCAGGGGTACAGGTCTGTGAATCGCCAGGTTTACACACTTTACAGCAGTCACCATAGCACATACCCTCTCCAATGTCCATAAAACCACCACCCTCTCCCTACCCCCATCCCCCCAGCAACCCTCAGTTTGTTTTGTGACATTAAGAGTTTCTTATCATTTGTCTCCCTCCCAATCCCATCTTGTCTCATTTATTCTTTTCCTACCCTCCAAACCCCCGACGTGGCATCTCTACTTCCTCATATCAGGGAGATCATATGATAGTTGTCTTTCTTCACTAAGGATAATACCCTTAACCTAATAGCCATCTGACCCTGGGCTTTTGTTTGTTTGGAGATTTTTGATGACCATTTCAATCTCCTTAATGGTTATGGGTCTACTCAGGTTTTCTATTTCTTCCTGGTTCGGTTTTGACAGTTTATATGTCTCTAGAAATGCATCCATTTCTTCCACATTGTCAAATTTGTTGCCATAGAGTTGCTCATAATATGTTCTTATAATTGTTTGTATTTCTTTGGTGTTGGTTGTGATCTCTCCTCTTTCATTCATGATTTGATTTATTTGGGTCCTTTCTCTTTTCTTTTGGATAAGTCTGGCCAGGGGTTTATCAATCTTATTAATTCTTTCAAAGAACCAGCTCCTAGTTTTGTTGATTTGTCCTATTGGTTTTTTGGTTTCTATTTCATTGATTTCTGCTCTAATCTTTATTATTTCTCTTCTCCTGCTGGGTTTAGGATTTCTTTGTTGTTCTTTCTACAGCTCCTTTAGGTGTAGGGTTAGGTTGTGTATTTGAGACCTTTCTTCTTTCTTGAGAAAGGCTTGTATCACTATATATTTTCCTCTCAGGACTGCCTTTGCTGTGTCCCACAGATTTTGAGCCGTTGTGTTTTCATTATCATTTGTTTCCATGTATTTTTTCAATTCTTCTTTAGTTTCCTGGTTGACCCATTCATTCTTTAAAAGGATGCTGTTGAGTCTCCATGTATTTGTGCTCTTTCCAAATTTCCTCTTGTGATTGAGTTCTAGCTTCAGGGCATTGTGGTCTGAAAATATGCAGGGAATGATCCCAATCTTTTGATACTGTTTGAGACCTGATTTATGACCCAGGATGTGATCTATTCTGGAGAATGTTCCATGGGCACTAGAGAAGAACGTGTATTCTG
This sequence comes from Taxidea taxus jeffersonii, assembly GCA_003697995.1. Classification (NCBI taxonomy): domain Eukaryota; kingdom Metazoa; phylum Chordata; class Mammalia; order Carnivora; family Mustelidae; genus Taxidea; species Taxidea taxus. The sequence goes on from ML110745.1 coordinate 65,222, forward strand.
TTGCTTTGGGGTAGAATGTTCTGAACATATCTGTGATCTTCATCTAGCCCAGTGCGTCATTTAAAACCTTTATTTTCTTGTTGATCTTTTGCTTGGATGATCTGTCCATTTCAGTGAGGGGAGTTGAAAGTCCCCTACCATTATTGTTTTATTGTCAATGTGTTTCTTTGATTTTGTTATTAGTTGGTTTATATTGTTGGCTGATCCCATGTTAGGGGCATAGATACTTAAAATTGTTAGATCTTATTGTTGGACAGACCCTTTGAGTATGATATAGTGTCCTTCCTCATCTCTTATTATAGTCTTTGGCTTAAAATCGAATTGATCTGATATAAGGATTGCCACCCCAGCTTTCTTTTGTTGTCCATTAGCATAGTAAATTGTGTTCTACCCCCTCACTTTAAATCTGGAGGTGTCTTTGGGTCTAAAATGAGTTTCTTGTAGACAGCATATTGATAGGTTTTGTTTTTTTATCCATTCTGGGTCTTTTGATTGGAGCCCATTTACATTCAGGGTAACTATTGAGGAATATGAATTTAGTGCCATTGTATTGCCTGTAAGGTGACTATTATTGTATATTGTCTCTGTTCCTTTCTGGTCTACTACTTTTAAGGTCTCTCTTTGCTTAGAGGACCCCTTTCAATATTTCCTGTAGAGCTGGTTTGGTGTTTACAAATTCCTTTAGTTTTTGTTTGTCCTGGAAGATTTTTATCTCTCCTTCTATTTTCAATGGTGGTCTAGCTGGATATAATATTCTTGGCTGCATGTTTTTCTCGTTTAGTGCTGTGAATATATCATGCCAGTTCTTTCTGGCCTGCCAGGTCTCTGTGGATAAGTCTGCTGCCAATCTAACATTTCTTCCATTATATGTTACAGACTTCTTGTCCCAGGCTGCTTTCAGGATTTTCTCTTTGTTGCTAAGACTTGTAAATTTTACTATTAGATGATGGGGTGTGGACCTATTCTTATTGATTTTGAGGCGGATTCTCTGGGTTTCTTGGATTTTGATGCTTGTTCCCTTTGCCATATTAGGGAAATTCTCTACAATAATTTTCTCCAATATACTTTCTGCTCCCCTCTCTCTTTCTTCTTCTTCTGGAATCCCAATTATTCTAATGTTGTTTTGTCTTATGGTATGACTTATCTCTTGAATTCTCCCCTCAGGGTCCAATAGTTGTTTGTCTCTCTTTTGCTCGGCTTCTTTATTCTTCATCATTTGGTCTTCTATATCACTAATTCTTTTTTCTGCCTCATTTATCCTAGCAGTAAGAGCCTCCATTTTTGATTGCACTTCATTAATAGCTTTTTTTTATTTCGACTTGCTTAGATTTTAGTTCTTTTATTTCTCCAGAAAGGACTTTTATTTCTCTGGACAGCGTTTCTCTAATATCTTCCATGCCTTTTTTGAGCCTGGCTAGAACCTTGAGAATAGTCATTCTGAACTCTACATCTGACATATTACCAATGTCCATATTGATTAGGTCCCTAGCCTTCGGTACTGCCTCTTGTTCTTTTTTTTTTTTTTGTGGTGAGTTTTTCCACCTTGTCATTTTTCCAGATAAGAATATATGAAGGAGGGACGCCTGGGTGGCTCAGTGGGTTGAGCCACTGCCTTCGGCTCGGGTCATGATCCCAGGGTCCTGGGATCCAGTCCCACATTGGGCTCTCTGCTTGGCAGGGAGCCTGCTTCTCCCCTCCCCGCTCTGCCTGCCTCTCTGCCTACTTGTGTGATCTCTGTCAAATAAATAAATAAAACCTTTAAAAAAAAAAGAATATATGAAGGAGCAAATAAAATACTAAAAGGGTGGCAAAGACCTCAGGAAAATGTGCTTTAACCAAATCAGAAGAGACTCCAAATAGTGGGGGGGGGGGCAAAAAGAAGTTCAGAAAAAAATTTAAAAAAGAAAACAAACAAAGAAAAAATATAAAAAAGAAGGGTCACCCACTTAGTTTGGGAGTATTTTGGTCTCCTAGAGGAAACTACCTCCCAAAATTTTAAAGAATGAAAAACATATATAAGGGTAAGCACAATGAAGGGATGGAATATGACTATAAAGATGAAAAAAAAATTTTTAATTTCTAAAAAATGAGTTGATGAGGTAAGTTGGTTGGGAGAATAAAGAAAAAGAAAGTGGAGGGAATTTGCTTAGGCTGGAGACTAGAACAAGCCTGGTGCTAGATTTAGGGTATATTTTTATCTATTAGAAGAAGTTGTACCCCAAATTTTTTAGAGGAAAAAACCCATGTTTATACAAAAAATAAAATTAGATACAATAAAGGATAAAATATGACTATAATAATAAAGGTTCAAAAAGGATTTTTTAATGAAAGGTATTGTTAAGATAAACTAGTTAATGTTAAAAAAGAAAAGGGTAAAAGTTAAAAAAAATTAGCAGAAGAAAAAAAATAAAATTAAAAAAAAATTAACTTTGCAAGACTAAAGATTCATGGGGAGAAAGCCATGAATTCCATGCTTTGCTTTCTCCTCCTCTGGAATTCCACTCTTCTCCTTGGTAAGTGAACTTGGTCTTGGCTGGATTTCTTGTTGATCTTCTGGGGGAGGGGCCTGTTGTAGTGATTCTCAAATGTCTTTGCAGAATTGCACCGCCCTTACCAGGAACCAGGCTAAGTAATCTGCTGGGGTTAGCTTTTGGGAGCTTTTGTTCCCTGAATGCTTTCTGTAGAGTTCTGGAGAATGGGAATGAAAATGTTGGCTTCCTGATATCTGGCCAAAGGAGCTGAGAGCTTGGGGCCCCACTCCTTAGTGCGCCCTCAGAGAAAAGCGTTCAATCACTCCCATCTCCCTGGCCTCCAGCTGCGCTCCATACTCACCTAGCCTGTGACCAAGTGTCTCTGTCTCTGGCACACAGCTCCGCCTGGAGTCTCAAAACCCCACAGATTCCTGGGCTCTTCCAGGGGGGTCTCCCTGGATCTTGTGGTGACCCCACTCACAGAGCAGTGGCCTGTGCCATGGGTTATGGTTCAAGGTAACCTGGAGTTGAGAGCTCACTCCTCAGCTCTGTCTCTGTAGCCAGCTTCCCTGCTCTAATACCTGCGAACTCTGTGACACTCAGACACCCCCAATCCTTCTGTGACCCCGCGGGACCTGGGGCCACATTGCCCCCATGTGGGCTTCACCCTGGTTTAGCCCCTGGAGCGATGTCCCTCAGTGGAGCAGACTTTTAAAAGTCCTAATTTTGTGCTCCATTGCTCCGCCACTTGCCAGGAGCCAGCCCTTCCCCCCATGGTCTATCTTCCTGTTGCTTTGGATTCACTTCTCTGCCTGTCCTACCTTTCAGAAAGTGGTAACTTTCTGTTTCTAAAATTGTCGCTCTTCTTCTCCTTGATCTCCTGTTGGATTTGTAGGTGTTCGGAATGGTTTGATAAGCTATCTAGCTGATCTCCTGCTACCTGATGTCTGATTTTTATTTTCCTAGTAACTACTCATATATTTTTGTATGTTCATTTAGCACTCTTCTTTTTCAGTGAAATGCCTGTTTATAATTTGTACCTCTATTTCTACTGATATATTTATTGATTTATGTAGTGTTAGGCTTTTTCTTATTGATTCAGTCCACTGTCATTCTCTAAAATCTGTCTATATTCTTTACAGGAAAAATAGGAAAGCTGAATGGGGATGTGGTGGGAATTGCCATCTCCATGTCTTTCAAAGCCTTGATTGTGATACTAATCTCTGAAATCCCTCCAGGAACGTGGTACTGCTTTTCATTTGCTATTTTCCCAGGTAAATTTGGTTCTAATGCCTTCCAATTAGCCATTCCCACTATAATAGCCCTCACTTCTCAGGTTAGAGAACCAATATGGGGATTCTGAGTGTTATATGTCTATTCCAAGTATGCATTCTGGATCTGGGGAAATAACCACAGGGCAGATTTGGGGACCCACTGAACCCACTGTGAGAGAAACCTGAACTAAAACCCCATTGATCACCTAACCTCCATAAGCCCTTACTCTGATACTAGAGGGGCACAGTGACATTTAGGTTCTCTTGGAATCAGTATCAGTTTAGAACCAGTATCCAATAGTCCCTGAAAGGTCTGATAATTTCTTTTTCCACAATATTCAGTTACTCTGATAAAGGCTATAGGTCCCTTTGGAAGAGAAGTTCCCTTTGGGAACTTGGCTATAGTTTCCTTTGGGAAAATTGGGAGAAAGATTAACAGTGTACATCTTCCTCAAATGGACTCAGCTTTTTCTTCATTTAGGAGGTTCTGAGTCTGTAAACTGGATCAAGTTTGAGAATTATTGAGGGAATATGCCTCTGTTTTAATAATTTGAGTTAGATTTTTCTTCATTTGACCTAGAAAATTTCTGCTCATACAAATTATGTAAGAATTTAGTACACTTACTATATATTTCACTTCTAGGAACACCTTGAATAGCCAATATCATGGGTCTGCATGAATTAGGCTATTCTGATTGTTCTGATTGCTTTGACTCTGCTATTCATTATGGAAACGAAGACACCTTGCCTTTGGCCATTGAGTGTCACCACTGGCCCCTCCCACCTCAGGATCCAATTACTGCACTGAATTTAGGTTTTCCAATTGAATCACTATGGTTCCCATTGTAAGGTCTGGCTTAGAGAGGAAAGCAAGCACAGAACACTTCAAGGATGCTGGGGCTCCTCTTGCAAATTCATTCAAAGTATGGGTGAAAGATAGGTCTTCTGGACCCTCTAAGGATGGGTGAGCAAGTCTTTTTTTTTTTTTTAAGGTTTTATTTATTTGACAGACAGAGATCACAAGTAGGCAGAGAGTAAGAAAGAGAGAGAGGAGGAAGCAGGCTCCCTGCTGAGCAGAGAGCCCAATGCAGAGCTTGATCCCAGGACCCTGGGATCATGACCTGAGTGGAAGGCAGAGGCTTTAACCCACTGAGCCACCCAGGTGCCCCAGGTGAACGAGTCTTAAATGATAAATCCACTCTAACATTTCAATCTCCCTAAGCTTCTGAGTCTCTTCCTTTACATTAAACCAACAGAGGTCAGGCATTTCCAAATTGCTCACAAGTGAGCCATCTCTTGGTCCATGTTGCAGCCAACCAACTAAACAATCCCTTTATAACTTCTCAAGCAGAATCTCTGCTTATTGAGCCCATATCAATAAATTCAGCCTGATGCAACTTTATTTTCCTTTCATCATTATCTCACACTCTTAGTATCCATTCCCACATGTGTTCCCTAGATTTCTGCTTGTATAATGTAGAAAATTCAGGTAGTTATTTTGGAGTGTAGCACACCTTCTCATAGACCACACTCAGCAGTTTACCTTTGGGGTCTGTTAGGACTTCAGTCTAGTTATAGGTATAGAAGCAAAGAAGAGTGATGGGTGTTCTGAGGGAAATCTTCCTTGTCTTGCATGGCAACTGCCTCAGGAGAGGCCATCACTATTTCTTTAGGCAGTACAGGGTTAATTTCCTAAGATGGAGGTATAAAGGCCAGTACCACTGTGGGCAGAGATCCCACTGGGTGGAGAAGCCACTATTAATAGGGATAGGGAAACCATTTCCTCTGAGTGTCAGACCTCTTCTACTGACAAAGAAGATTCATCAGAATTTAGGGGCTCAGTGTCCCCAGCTTCTCAAGGCCTTCCCATACATTCCCCTCTCAACCTACAGGAGTCCATTCCTGCTTAATCAATGGCCTAAATATTATCATAAACAGAAAGTCCATCTATGCAGTTGCATATTACTAGAGCCATTCAGGAAACATCACACACCATGATCTAATTCTTTTTTTTTTTTAAATTTAAGCTTTATTTAAACATATAATGTAACCCCACCACCCTCTCCCAACCCCTCTTCCCCCCACCCCCCTCAGTTTGTTTTATGACATTAAGAGTCTCTTTTGGTTTGTCTCCCTCCCGATCCAATCTTGTTTCATTTTTACTTTTCCTACCACCTTAACTCCCACCCCCATTGCATCTCCACTTCCTCATATCAGGGAGATCATGTGATAGTTGTCTTTCTCCAGTTGACTTATTTCGCTAAGCATAATATGCTCTAGTTCCATCCATGTTGTTGCAAATGGTAAGATTTCATTTCTTTTGATGGCTGCATAGTATTCCATTGTATATATATACCACCTCTTCTTTATCCATTCATCTGTTGATGGACATCTAGGTTCTTTCCATAACTTGGCTATTGTGGACATTGCTGCTATAAACATTCGGGTACACGTGCCCCTTTGGATCACTACGTTTGTATCTTTAGGGTAAATAAAGCTGGGTCATAAGGTAGCTCTATTTTCAATTTTTTGAGGAACCTCCATGCTGTTTGACAGAGTGGTTGCACCAGCTTGCATTCCCACCAACAGTGTAGGAGGGTTCCCCTTTCTCCACATCCTCGCCAGCATCTGTCATTTCCTGACTTGTTCATTTTAGCCATTCTGACTGGTGTGAGGTGGTATCTCATTGTGGTTTTGATTTGTATTTCCCTGATGCCCAGTGATGTGGAGCACTTTTTTATGTGTCTGTTGGCCATCTGGATGTCTTCTTTGCAGAAATGTCTGTTCATGTCCTCTGCCCATTTCTTGATTGGATTATTTGTTCTTTGGGTGTTGAGTTTGCTAAGCTCTTTGTAGATTTTGGATACTAGCCCTTTATCTGATATGTCGTTTGCAAATATCTTTTCCCACTCTGTCAGTTGTCTTTTGGTTTTGTTGACTGTTTCCTTTGCCGTGCAAAAGCTTTTGATCTTGATGAAGTCCCAATAGTTCATTTTTTCCCTTGCTTCCCTTGCCTTTGGCATTGTTCCTAGGAAGAAGTTGCTGCGGTTGAGTTCGAAGAGGTTGCTGCCTGTGTTCTCCTCAAGGATTTTGATGGATTCCTTTCTCACGTTGAGGTCCTTCATCCATTTTGAGTCTATTTTCGTGTGTGGTGTAAGGAAATGGTCCAATTTCATTTTTTTTGCATATGGCTGTCCAATTTTCCCAACACCATTTGTTGAAGAGGCTGTCTTTTTTCCATTGGATGTTCTTTCCTGCTTTATCGAAGATTAGTTGACCATAGAGTTGAGGGTCTATTTCGGGCTCTCTATTCTGTTCCATTGATCTATGTGTCTGTTTTTGTGCCAGTACCATACTGTCTTGATGATGACAGCTTTGTAGTAGAGCTTGAAGTCTGGAATTGTGATGCCACCAACTTTGGTTTTCTTTTTCAATATTCCTTTGGCTATTAGTGGTCTTTTCTGGTTCCATATAAATTTTAGGATTATTTGTTCCATTTCTTTGAAAAAATTGGATGGGATTTTGATAGGCATTGCATTAAATGTGTAGATAGCTTTAGGTAGCATAGACATTTTCACAATATTTTTTCTTCCAATCCATGAGCATGGAACATTTTTCCATTTCTTTGTGTCTTCCTCAATTTCTTTCATGAGTACTTTATAGTTCTCTGAGTATAGATTCTTTGCCTCTTTGGTTAGGTTTATTCCTAGGTATCTTATGGTTTTGGGTGTAATTGTAAATGGGATTGACTCCTTAATTTCTCTTTCTTCTGTCTTGTTGTTGGTGTAAAGAAATGCAACTGATTTTTGTGCATTGATTTTATATCCTGACACTTTACTGAATTCCTGTACAAGCTCTAGCAGTTTTGGAGTGGAGCCTTTTGGGTTTTCCACGTAGAGTATCATATCATCTGCAAAGAGCGATAGTTTGACTTCTTCTTTGCCAATTTGGATGCCTTTAATTTCTTTTTGTTGTCTGATTGCTGAGGCTAGGACTTCTAGTACTATGTTGAATAGCAGTGGTGATAACGGACATCCCTGCCGTGTTCCTGACCTTAATGGAAAAGCTCTCAGTTTTTCTCCATTGAGAATGATACTTGCCGTGGGTTTTTCATAGACGGCTTTGATAATATTGAGGTATGTGCCTTCTATCCCTACACTTTGAAGAGTTTTGATTAGGAAGGGATGTTGCACTTTGTCAAATGCTTTTTCAGCATCTATTGAGAGTATCATATGGTTCTTGTTCTTTCTTTTGTTAATGTACTGTATCACATTGATTGATTTGCGGATGTTGAACCAACCCTGCTGCCCTGGAATAAATCCCACTTGGTCATGGTGAATAATCCTTTTAATGTACTGTTGGATCCTATTGGCTAGTATTTTGGTGAGAATTTTCGCATCTGTGCTCATCAAGGATATTGGTCTGTAATTCTCTTTTTTGATGGGATCCTTGTCTGGTTTGGGGATCAAGGTGATGCTGGCCTCATAAAATGAGTTTGGAAGTTTTCCTTCCATTTCTATTTTTTGGAACAGTTTCAGGAGAATAGGAATTAATTCTTCTTTAAATGTTTGGTAGAATTCCCCTGGGAAGCCATCTGGCCCTGGGCTTTTGTTTGTTTGGAGATTTTTGATGACTGTTTCAATCTCCTTACTGGTTATGGGCCTATTCAGGTTTTCTATTTCTTCCTGGTTCAGTTTTGATAGTTTATATGTCTCTAGGAAGGCATCCATTTCTTCCAGATTGTCGAATTTGTTGGCATAGAGTTGTTCATAATATGTTCTTATTTTTGTTTGTATTTCTTTGGTGTTGGTTGTGATCTCTCCTCTTTCATTCATGATTTTATTTATTTGGGTCCTTTCTCTTTTCTTTTGGATAAGTCTGGCCAGGGGTTTATCAATCTTATTAATTCTTTCAAAGAACCAGCTCCTAGTTTCATTGATTTGTTCTATTGTTTTTTTGGTTTCTATTTCATTGATTTCTGCTTTGATCTTTATTATTTCTCTTCTCCTGCTGGGTTTAGGCTTTCTTTGTTGTTCTCTCTCGAGTTCCTTAAGGTGTAGGGTTAGGTTGTGTATTTGAGACCTTTCCTGTTTCTTGAGATAGGCTTGTATCGCTATATATTTTCCTCTCAGGACTGCCTTTGCTGTGTCCCACAGATTTTGGACCGTTGTGTTTTCCTTATCATTTGTTTCCATGGTTTTTTTCAATTCTTCTTTAATTTCCTGGTTGACCCATTCATTTTTTAGAAGGATGCTGTTGAGTTTCCATGCATTTGTGCCTTTCCAAATTTCCTCTTGTGATTGAGTTCTAGCTTCAGAGCATTGTGGTCTGAAAATATGCAGGGAATGATCCCAATCTTTTGATACCTGTTGAGACCTGATTTATGACCCAGGATGTGATCTATTCTGGAGAATGTTCCATGGGCACTAGAGAAGAACGTGTATTCTGTTGCTTTGGGGTAGAATGTTCTGAATATATCTGTGATGTCCATCTGGTCCAGTGTGTCATTTAAGACCTTTATTTCCTTGTTGATCTTTTGCTTGGATGATCAGTCCATTTCAGTGAGGGGTGTGTTAAGGTCTCCAACTATTATTGTATTCTTGTCAATGTGTTTCTTTGATTTTGTTATTAATTGGTTTATATAGTTGGCTGCTCCCATGTTAGGGGCATAGATACTTAAAATTGTTAGATCTTATTGTTGGACAGACCCTTTGAGTATGATATAGTGTCCTTCCTCATCTCTTATTATAGTCTTTGGCTTAAAATCTAATTGATCTGATATAAGGATTGCCACCCCAGCTTTCTTCTGATGTCCATTAGCATGGTAAATTGTTTTCCACCCCCTCACTTTCAATCTGGAAGTGTTTTCAGGTCTGAAATGAGTTTCTTGTAGGCAGCATATTGATGGGTTTTGTTTTTTTATCCATTCTGAAACCCTGTGTCTTTTGATTGGGGCATTTAGCCCATTTACATTCAGGGTAACAATTGAGAGATATGAATTTAGTGCCATTGTATTGCCTGTATGGTGATTGTTACTGTATAATGTCTCTGTTCCTTCCTGGTAATACTTTTAGGGTCTCTCTTTGCTTAGAGGACCCCTTTCAATATTTCCTGTAGAGCTGGTTTGGTGTTTACAAACTCTTTCAGTTTTTGTTTGTCCTGGAAGCTTTTTATCTCTCCTTCTATTTTCAATGATAACCTAGCTGGATAAAGTATTCTTGGCTGCATGTTTTTCTCGTTTAGTGCTCTGAATATATCATGCCAGTTCTTTCTGGCCTGCCAGGTCTCTGTGGATAAGTCTGCTGCCAATCTAATATTTTTACCATTGTACGTTACAGACTTCTTGTCCCGTGCTGCTTTCAGGATTTTCTCTTTGTCGCTAAGACCTGTAAATTTTACTATTAAATGGCGGGGTGTGGGTCAATTCCTATTGATTTTGAGGGGTGTTCTCTGCACCTCCTGGATTTTGATGCTTGTTCCCCTTGCTATATTAGGGAAATTCTCTACAATAATCCTCTCCAGTATACCTTCTGCTCCTATTTCTTTCTTCTTCTTCTGGAATCCCAATTATTCTAATGTTGTTTCATCTTATGGCATCACTTATCTCTCGAATTCTCCCCTCGTGGTCCAGTAGTTGTTTGTCTCTCTTTTGGTCAGCTTCTTTAGTCTCTGTCATTTGGTCTTCTATATCACTAATTCTGTCTTCTGCCTCATTTATCCTAGCAGTAAGAGCCTCCATTTTTGATTGCACCTCATTAATAGCTTTTTTTATTTCAACTTGATTAGACTTTAGTTCTTTTATTTCTCCAGAAAGGGCTTTTATTTCTCCTGACAGGGTTTCTCTAATATCTTCCATGCCTTTTTCGATCCCGGCTAGAACCTTGAGAATCATCATCCTGAATTCCAGATCTGACATATTACCAATGTCTGTATTGATTAGGTCCCTAGCCTTTGGTCCTGCCTCCTGTTCTTTTTTTTGTGGTGAGTTTTTCCGCCTTGTCATTTTGTCCAGATAAGAATCCGCTGTTCTCCTTGTTAAGTGAACTTGGTCTTGGCTGGATTTCTTTGATCTTCTGGGGGAGGGGCCTGTTGTAGTGATTCTCAGGTGTCTTTGCCCCAGGCGGAGTTGCACCACCCTTACCAGGGGCCGGGCTAAGTAATCCTCTCAGGTTCGCTTTCGGGAGCTTTTGTTCCCTGAACGCTTTCCGTAGAGTTCCGGAGGACGGGAATGACAATGGCGGCCTCCCAATCTCTGGTTCAGAGGAGCTGAGAGCTAGGGGCCCCAGTCTTCAGTGCGCCTTCATAGAAAAGCGTTTAATCCCTCCGGTCTCCCCAGCCCACGTTTGCGTCCGGAGACCGCGCACGCCCCCAGACCGCGCTCAGAGAAAATCGTGCCTAAGCAGTCCCGTCTCACTGGCTTCTGGGAGTGCTCCTAGCTCACCCAGCCTGTGACCAAGCGTCTCTGTCTCTGGCAGAGTCCCACCTGGAGTCTCCGGAGCCCGTAGATCCCTGAGCTCTCCCGGGTCGGAGTCTCCCCGGATCTTGTGGGGACCCCTCGCACAGAGCACCCGCCAGTGCCACAGAGCACCGGCCCGTGTCACAGACCACTAGGAAATCTCGGCTCTGTCTCCGCAGCCGACTTCCCCGCTCTAATACCTGTGAGCTCTGCGACACTCAGACACCCCCGATCCTTCTGTGACCCCGTGGGACCTGAGTCCACGCTGTCCCCACGAGGTCTTCACCCCAGTTTAGCCTCTGGAGTGATGTCCCTCCGTGGAGCCGACTTTTAAAAGTTCTGATTTTGTGCTCCGCCGCTTGCCGGGAGCCGGCCCCTCCCCCTGGGGTCTATCTTCCCGTCGCGTTGGATTCACTTCTCCGCTGGTCCTACCTTTCAGAAAGTGGTCGATTTTCTGTTTCTAGAATTGTTGTTTTTCTTCTCTTCAATCTCCTGTTGGATTTGTAGGTGTTCGGAATGGTTTGATAGGCTATCTAGCTGATCTCCTGCTGGCTGATGTCTCAGCCTGCTACTTCTCCGCCATCTTGACTCCTCCCCGCCCATGATCTAATTCTTAAGTTCATACAGAATCAGCACTTTGGATTTTTCCAGTTAAAGAATAAAATGAATACAAAAGTTTCCTGCTATGGTTTCTTTTAGCAAACCATCCACATGACAGGCGAGTTTACAGGAATTTTTTCTTTTCTTACCCAAAGATTAGTAATGGAACCTATAGATTTATTTCTCTTTCAGACTCTGTCCTGCTAATTTAGCTACTATAATAATAGCTGACATTTAGTGAAATTCTCCTAAAGGAGTGAGGTTAAGCAATATAAGGTTTTAAGCCTGGAGTTGCTTAAGAAATTAGTTGAGATCCCTATTACAGCCTCTCAGTGCAGCCTTTCTGGTGTAGGGTACACATTCTGGTAACCATGGCTGAGCATGTGCTTATAAGAGCTATAACCATGGAATATCAAATGGGGCACAACCTTTAATTCCTAAAGCTAGGAACAGAAGGATCTCCTCATCCTTCAGATAACTGCTGGAGTCTATAAAGGGATTCAGACCAATAAGGCACTTCAGTGACTCTAAGTGATTCCTCATATAGATGGCCCTCATCTCTTCTATCCTAACCCCAGCCTTAGTTTCTTTGCATACTTGGTGAAGGTCCATGATGGGTAGATGGAGGATGCTCTGTGGCTAGAACTTCTAATCCATAACATGAACCCAATACAAGTTTGTCTGGTTTCTCCTTTACCTCCTATTGCTGCCATGCTAGGAAAGAAAACATCCATAGGCCTCTTTTTCCCCAGAAAGGGCTTATAACTTGTAAAATTGGGGCCACTTAGGTTTCTTTGGGTCCTTAAATCATTGGAGGAGTTTTGGGGTTTTTTTTTATATTCACTTATTCATTCAGCAATTTTATTGAATGCTACCAATAACAATATCATCATCACCATCATCATCAGTAGTAATAGTAGCAGATCTAGTAGTAGCAGTACTGATTACTCTGTACTGAACATTGTTCTAAATGCTCTACGTATGCTGTCTTTCTTTTTTTTTAAATTTTTTATTAACATATAATGTATTACTTGCTTCAGGGGTACAGGTCTGTGAATCATCAGTCTTACACATTTCACAGCACTCACCATTGCACATATCCTCCCCAGTGTCCATAACTAAGCCACCCCAACCCTACCACCCTCCAGCAACCCTCAGTTTGTTTCCTGAGATTAAGAGTCTCTTATGGTTTGTCTCCCTCCCGATCCCATCTTGTTTCATTTTTTCCCTCCTTACCTCCACAACCCTGCACTCTGCCTCTCAAATTCCTCATATCAGAGAGATCATATGATAATTGTCTTTCCTGATTAATTTATTTCATTTAGCATAGTACCCTCTAGTTCCATCCACATCATTGCAGATGGAAAGATTTTGGTTTTTTAATGTCTGCATAGTATTCCATTGTATATATATACCACATCTTCTTTATCCATTCATCTGTTGATGGACAACTATGTTCTTGCCATAGTATGGCTATTGTGGACATTTCTGCCATAAACATTCCAGCGCACATTTTTTGCAACTATAATTATGTAGTTTAAATTGGTTGTTCTCATTGTTAGGGTGGGATATCCCATCTCCAGTAACTAACTGGAAGCAGAGGGTCTGCGATAAATATATGGAGAAACATAGCTTATAAATATTCCAAAAAATATTATTCCTTCCCTATAAATATTTTTTTAAAGATTTTATTTATTTATGTCAGAGAGAGAGCAGAGCGAGCACAGGCAGACAGAGTGGCAGGAAGAGGCAGAGGGAGAAGCAGGTTCCCTGCTGAGCAAGGAGCCCGATGTGGGACTCGATCCCAGGACGCTGGGATCATGACCTGAGCCGAAGGCAGCCGCTTAACCAACTGAGCCACCCAGGCGTCCCCCCTATAAATATTTTTAAGTGAGAAAAATTTAGCACCAAGCTCTTCTAAGTACTTAGAAAGTCAAAGAATAAAAGATGAGAATCAACAACTTTTCAGGTCTCAACTGTTAGATTTGCTCTCTGAAAAGTTCTAATTGACTGCCAAATAAGATAATAATAAATTCATTAAATTTCATTTTTAATTTAAAAAATGAAAATAGTCCTTTAAAATATAGTGAAATTTTAATCCTTTACAAATAGATATGATATAAATAACAGGCATAATTTTTATTCAATTTATGAAGTTAGAAAGTTCCTATATGCTGTTATGCATGATAGTAATTTAAAATTTCTTTGATTACAGAAAGAGAGGTAATATTTTTAATGATATTTTTATAATTGTCCTAGAGTAATTTCATTATTTTTTCTAATAGATTCCAGGTTATTTTGAGCTCTTGCATATTTTCCTCTCTCAATCATTTCTATATTATGTAATAAGGGCAAAAAAAACCACCTAAAATTCATTGCCTAATTTTGGTCTATGATATTATTATTATTCCAACAAAAATCAAATGGAAAATTTTACATATATAATATAATGTAATATATAATATAAATACATGTGTAATCTATAACATAATACAATGAATAATATAAATTGAGATAGACTGATGGAAGCAGAGGAGATCTTATAAAACATCTGGTACAAAACATTAATTTACAGAAGGAACTTAGACTCAAAGAGGAAAAGAGACATGTCTGAAATCACGCAGCTTGTTGGTCGCAAAGCTAAGACTAGAAATCGAGTATTGTGGGTTCTTATACAAATTTCTGCCCTCTGCAATTGGCTGTCTTTTACAGTGGTAACAAGTAGATTCTTTGATTATTAAAACTTGGTGCCAAAGAATGTTTGACACTCCATAGCTTTAAGCAGGAAGGACCTAAAAAGTGAGTGATCACCTATTAGAATTATTTTATGGTTGTCAATACAACCACAGCCTGTTTTCTCTGAGACGCTTTTCCCACACACTTCAGCAGCTATTCTTCAGCAGCTACACTTTCACACTATGTGGGTAAATTGGACCTGGATAGACATCTGATCCAAGCTTGGGCAAGTGCTGAGTTGTCTGTATTGGCAGGGTCCTGAAAGTATATGGCACATTTGAATGGAGCAATTCAGGAAAGTTTAATGAAAGGACTACTGACACACTAGTGTACAGAGTGCACACCCCCAAGTTCACAAATGACACAGAGATGAGCACCAATTGGTGTGAAAAGGCAAAGAAAAGGGGCAGTTGCCAGGACTCAGAGAAAAATCTGTGGATATAATAGGGTTCCTTACAAGGGCTATGACTTTCAGTATAGAAACACACACACACACACACACACATAATGCCAATTCATGATCCACCAGGTGTGTGTGGGGGTATCTTTCTTTCTTTTCAGATCTCTTCCATCTTTTGCTAGTATTTTCTACTAGCCAAATTCAAGCAGACCAAGAAAACAGGGAGCTTATGTGCCCAGACTACCAAAGGCAGCCTCCAAGGCCATGGAGCAGTGTGGATAAGGGTAAATAATAGATGCAGAAGTGCAAACAGAGAACAACCTTCTTCACATCCTGGTTTTAAGAGGAGAAAACAGAGTTAGGAGTAAAGTACAGGTCTACATAATTTAGTCACACTCTGCACAATGTTAACTGACCAATATAAAGATGAAATTCATAATATGGGTCTTTTAACAGTAGTTCTCACTGTTCTTGCAGCCATGAAATTTAGTAACAGCTCTAGATAATTTCAGATATAGAGCAAAGAAAGATTACAATGATCTGAAAATGAACTCTGAATGTGTCCAGAAATATCAATTGATTGAAACTACCAGCTAATTTATTTACTCAAGAAGTCTTTATAGTAAATCTTATTTTTAAAAAGAATTTACATTATCCTAATAAATACTTTCAGTATTAGCATACAGAGTTTAAATCTAAGAATAAATATATTATGAATGAAAACAAATCCTCATATCTGCTCAACTCACTGAAATATGGGTGTGTGAAATATACATGTATGATGGATTTAGATAATTTCCCCTTATTTCTACTATATAATAGTGGCTTTCTCAGAATTTCAAGGCCTTTAAAGGCTGAAAACATATATCTACTCTTAATATGGGGGGAAAGATTTTTGTACTATTCATAGGACTTCCCTAACATCATTTTTTCTAAGTAACATCAAAAATGGCTTTGAAAAGAAGGTTCATTGCAAGATGTGTGCTGTGATATGAGAAATAAAAAATGGCTTTGAAAAGAAGGTTCATTGCAAGATGTGTGCTGTGATATGAGAACAATTTCATGTACCTAGGGATGAAATCTAATAAATTTTTCTACAAAACCTCAATAGGAAGTCTGTATTAACAAACAAACAAACAAAAAGCATTAAAAACTCTCCAAATTTAAAGTAATGAAACAAAGCAAATAGAGAAAACAGGGATGATTTCCTAGAAATTTTCCTTGCTCATTAAAATGGGCTGGCTAGCAACTGAAAGTGGCCTTCACCTTTCTTCAGTTTCCCTGTGCCCTCTGAGTACAGGAACCAGTTTCAGATGAAAATAAGGAAGCTTCAGAGAGGGTTAAGAACCAATACATGGCTGACTTCTTCCTAACTTAATGCTAGAACTTATTTTATTTTTAGCTTCCACTGGGAAACTAAAAGTCGATGATCCACTTCAAATTAACTTTTGTATATGGTTTTATACAGAATCATAGATTCTGTTTTTTCCCCATGTTTCTAATTGTTCCAGTATTATTCAGTGAAAAGAACTTTTTTATCTTCATTGAATAGAAGTGGTACCTTTTAGTAAACTAAATGATGATATATGCATGTGTCTATTTCTGACATCTCAATACCATTGTTCTATTTTTCTAGCTTTGTACCAATGCCAAGATATCTTAACTACTGTAATATTATAGCTTTATAGTAATTTAAAATACGGCAAAGGAAAAGCTCCAGATTTGTTCTTTTTCAAGACTGTCCTTTGCATTCTCATAGACAGTTGAGTGAAGCCTACCAATTTCCACAAAAAGGAAAAAGTTACTGTGATTTTGATTGAGGCTACATTGAGTCCACAAATCAATTTGAAGAGAATTGACAACCATATTGAATCTTCCAATGCATATAATATCTTTCCATATATAATAAAACATGATTTTTCCATGTATACTTCTTCATTTAGGTCTTCCTTAGTTTCTCCCTTGTTCTTTTCAATAATATAGAAGTTTGGGGCACCTGGGTGGCTTAGTTAAGCCACTGCCTTCAGCTCAGGTCATGATCCCAGGGTCCTGGGATGGAACCGTGCATCTAGCTCTCTGCTTCTTCCTCTCCCTCTTCCACTCCCCCTGCTTATGCTCTTGCTCCCTCTCTCTCCTTCTCAAATAAATAAAATCTTTTTTTAAAAATGTAGAAGTTTACACATATTCCATTAGATTTATTACTAAGTATTTGATGATTTTTGATGCCATTATAAATGCTATTGGTTTTATTTTTCAACTATTTGCTCTAACTATATAAAACTATGATTGATTTTTGTATGTTGATCTTAGAGTCAGTAATATTGCTAAATTCATTTATTATTTACAATAGTTTACATATTCTTCTGGATTCTGTATGAAACTATGGTGCTATCTAAAAATAAAAAGTTTTATTTCTTCCTTTTTGACCTATATGCCTTCTCTTTCTTTCTCTTGCATTATTGCCCTGGCTAGTTCTTTCAGTACCATGTTGAGTAGAAGCAGTGATAATGAACAAATCTTTGTCTTCGTGTCACTCTTGGGGACAAAGCTTCAGTGTTTCACCACTGAGTGAGTATGGTATGACAGCTGCTCTTCTGAAGTTCCCCTCAGTGTAAGCCACAACCCTCAGTGGAAGAAGAAATGAGAAAAGTTCTTTTCACCAGCACAAAGAAATGGAAGGCCTGCACCTGGCCAGGGTTCTAAGAAATCATAGCAACCACATACCTTTGTTCATATAAAGTGAGGTTTGAGTTTCTACTACCTACATGGTGTAGAAAGCCCCTCAAATAGAAATTGCATTAAAAGTCCGGTCCCTCGGACATGTAGTATAATTAAAAGCAAAGCCTCTTTGGGGGGATGCATTTCTGGCCCATGGGGCACAACATTTCTATAGATAAAGGCCCATGGAGGATGAGCTCACAATTTGAAAAACAACGCATAGAAGAAGCCAATGATCAAGAGATTTTAGACAGAAAGAAATAAGATCTTTAGATATTCAAGAACTACAGATAATATAATCTGATGGACACTAAAAAGAATTAGTGTGTTAAAAATAAATCTGATTAAATGCATTCAATATGTGGGGGCCACAAGGGGATAGAAGAGAGAAAAAACACTAAAACACTAAATTTTTCATCTTAACACAGCAATGAGTCCATAAATACTTTTTTTCCTTTCCTGAATTTAATAGTTTGATAATTTTCACTTAAGCCTCACAGCTCCAGCTTTTCCTAGCATCCCATGTGGCCTTGCTATCTAATCATGGACCCGTCCTCTTGAGGACTGCTGTCATCCAGAAAGGGAGCTGAAATCGTATCAGCTGGGATACCATATTCTCTTACTAGTCCATTTTTAAAAGAACCATTGCATGCGTCTTAAATATTTTACTGCACTTTATTTAGATGGCTATATATTCATGTCCATATGATATTCATATCCATACAGAGCATTGAAAAGCATTCACTACCATGGAAGTATTTCAACAACATGATGTTGCATATAAAAAGCAGATGGCATAGCAGCATGTATAATATAAACTCGCCCATGTAAAATTATCTTTCCTTAGATCCAGAAAACCATATGGTGGTACTCACAGAGAGAAGTCCATAAAGAATGTTCAGCAAAACATTGATAGTGATTATTTCTGGATGGCAGGATTTCTAGAGATTTTTGTTTTTACTTTAATGCCTTTTTAATTTATTTGAACTTTTATAGACAAAAACTTAAATAAAGGACTAATTGAAGGCCTGAGTCAAAATTTGTCTTTAACTATTATATTTGGACTCAGAGCTGGTTTTTCTTTAAAAATAGTAACTGGTGTAGGAGATCAGAAGAGCTGCTTTGGCACTTAATGTTTCATGAGCAGATTTAAGCCATTGGTGGAAATTGGGAACAACAGTTCTAAGGCTTCAAAAATCTTCTGAAGACCCACAGTTTAAGCTTCTATTTCTACTTAGCTCTGGGAAATAGAAGGTGTAGAAACCACCAACATGCAATATTGACAGAGGTATAGAGAAGGAAACAGGACTAGAGAGTCCAGTGTAACCCTGTGGATTCAGGTGTGGTGGGATCTCACCTCCAGGCCAACAGAGAACATAGTTCTCCACAATCTAGCTCCTTAGCAGTACATCTGGTAATTGGTCACTCAGCCTTTGTTTGAATAGGATAAAGAATTTACCTACCCACAGGTCGATCTACATGATTTTCAGGTGGCTTCAGCTTCTGGAGATGATCATCCTTCATGTAATCTGATTTCTGCTCCCTGTTCCTATGACCCTCTGCCCCCAGAGCTGGAAGAAAGTCCTATCACTCTTTATAGGAGAGTCCTTCAGACATCTGGAAACTCACCCTAGAATCTGCTCCCCTACTTCCTTTCCTGACCAGAGTCTCATTCTCCAGGTTAAATATTTACCACCCTGGTCCTAATTCCCCTGCACATAATTCATTTGATCATTACAGTCTATTCAGCATAGAATAGAGTGAGACTTTAATCCCTCTTTCTGGACACTTTGGTTCTAATTCAGACTACAATCACGTTAGCTTTTTGGGGGTAGTCTTTTCATATGACTGATTATATATCAGTCGATTACATATCTTGTCAATTAAAAAATCTTAATGATAAGTGATATCAGTTAGTCATTTCTCTCGCATAATGATAGGGACATTTGATGTCTCTCACATAATGATAGGGACATTTGATGTTTTAAACTCAAATACTGGTCTTTCATTTATATTTATTAAATATTTCATATTAGAACCAGAACATCATTCTTTTCACTGCTGAGTCTGTCATCTGATAGTTCCTATATTCCCTAGTTTTTTGATTTCTTTAAATTTGTTACATGTATCCACTCTATCTTCAAATTGCTGATGAAATGTTGAATTATGCGAAGCCATAAAAGGATCCCTAGACCATTAACCAATTTTTTCACATTCTCTCCCATCCTTCAACCCATCAGGGATCTACTTAGGTTTATCACTAATATTTTCCTAGTGCATTTGTGGGTCTACTTTCTGGAAGACTGGCCAGCATGGGCAGGCTCCCTGGCCTCTAATTTTTGTCAGACCCCAGGTGAAATCCAGAAGTGAAGAGTAATCCCTTTTGTAGTTGAAGTAACCCCTTTTGCCAGGTTGCTATGGTTTGGCTCTGTTTCTTTATTAAACCCACAGCTTCTGTCAGACCTTCAAACAGGACCACTCTCTGCCTTCTGGTATCTTCTCCTTCCCCTCACACTTGCAGACCCCTGGCAGTAACAATTTTCCATTATTTTTAATCCCATCCCATGTCGGTTTCCCCACACATGCTCCAACTTTGCAACTGTCCCTTTATTAAATGCTTTTCCATTAACCTATATGAATATTTCATTCCTACTGGGATCCTGACTGATCATTACCAATTATAGTATCATTCAAGCCACAGCTCTGTATATTTTAAATATTTTAAAGATTTTATCTATTTATTTGACAGACAGAGATCACAGGTAGGCAGAGAGGCAGGCAGAGAGAGAGGAGGAAGCAGGCTCCCCACTGAGCAGAGAGCCCGATGCGGGGCTTGATCCCAGGACCATGGGATCATGACCTGAGCCGAAGGCAGAAGCTTCACCCACTGAGCCATCCTGGCACCCCCATATTTTAAATATTTTAATCAAAATGACATGAAATGTATTTCTGGGGGGGGAGAATCAAGATAGATAAGATTTAAAACATCCTTTCTTTACCATTCTGTTGACTTGGCTATAAAAGGAAATAGTGTTAATCCTACATTACTTTCGTGTTACTTATGCCAGCCTCCAAAAGTCACCTCCTCTCACTCTCTCACAATGAAATTTTTTTTCCTGGAATTTTTCTCAAGACTGACAAGAAGTTCATCATAATATGCTCTGAGATATTGAGTCTCTTGCTCTTTTAAAAAATTTGGGGTTTTTTTGCCTAACAATGGAAAAGCCTAGATAATGAATATGTTGAAGTAAGATCTGTAGATATACTTTAACATTAAACTGAAAATTTTTCCTGTAGGGACTAAGAAGAATAAAAGATAATGAGAAATTTAGACATTTTTATAGGATCTTTCTCTTGTTTAAATTATCTTCTTTTTTTGATTATACTATTATAGAAAACTAATAAGATACAAATAATATAAAAAATAAAAGTTACCCATATTTTTATAATTCAGAAATAATATATATTTCTCTTATTTTTGTTTGCATTTTGTATAACTAGAATCATTCTCCTTTAAAAAAAAGAGATTTTATATATTTATTCTTGAGAGACAGAGAAAGAGGTAGAGAGAAAGGGAGAAACAAGCTTCCCGCTGAGCAGGAAGCCCAGTGCAGGACTTGATCCCGGCACCCTGGGATCATGACTCCAGCTGAAAGCAGATGCTTAACCAACTGAGCCACCCAGGCACCCCTGGAAACATTCTTTATATACAGCTTTATACCTCACTTTTTTGAAAATTCATATTATATGAATTTTATAATAATATGGAAATATGGAATATACTAATATAGTAATATGGAAAAGCCTTTGATGATCTTTGACTCAGGAAGTCTAGTTGTTAGGATTTCCATGCCACAACTCAGGCACAACATCTATTTGGTGACAGCATATCTAAATCATGGTCTATAAAAGGAAAGAAGACTCTTCAGAGCACTGCTTCTCAAGCTTTAATGTATACATGACACATCTGGGATCCTGATAAAGTACAGATTCTGACTCAGTAGGTCTGAGGCAGGACCTGAGATTTTACATTTCTAATATGCTGAGTGATGATGTCAATGGGGCAGGTCTACAGATCACAATTTCAGGAATAAGAATTCCAGTGCACGTTAAAATTTGAGAAGCATGTGTCTAGAGCAGTGATTCTCAGCTTTGCCTTAATTTGAACCGCCTTGTAAGTATTTGAAAAATAACACCCAAATATCTATATGTTCTGTGAAAGCTTACCAGGTAATTCTGATACATGGTGGAGGTTAACAACTACTTCTCAAGCCCTAAAGGCACAGCACAATGTCAAATGTGGCAATTGCAAATAACTCACATAGCCTTTGTTTCAAATTTTAATTAGAAAGAAAAAAATAACAGCACCAGCCACTACAAAACAAATCAAAACAAAATAAAACAAAACGAAGGACCTGACTGTTGTGTGGGAAGGCTGATGCCACAGCTGAGAAACCACAAATCAAGATTCTGCTTTGGAGCACATAGGGATTTAAACTAAATTAGGCCACCTGAACCCAAAATTGGTTTGGAAATCTCATCAGCATGATTTCCCTGTATGATTTTCAAGGGTTCAGTTTAAGTTTTTTAATAATCAACTTAGGCAAATTTCAGAGGTGATACACATCTCAAGAAGGATTGCCTGAGTATTTGGCCATGATAGAGATGCAGAGGCCATCAGTCAGGAAAATTTGTGCATACCATCTTGGAGGCATAGGCATTGAGAAAGTAGTCACCAGTTTTTCTCAGCATTAACTCCATTACTTTAGATCAGGACAGGTCAGTTTGCATCCAATTTTGGATGGAAGACTTTGTAAACAATCAAAGGCTGGAAACTGTCGGTGCTTAAGGAGTCCCAACTTTAAAATACCACCAATGACTTCAATTATATCTTTTCTTGCACCATCTGGACAGGACAGTAAATTGAACAGGAATGGCTGCTGCCTTCATTTCATAGAACCACCAAAAATGCACCGAAGCTTGTGAAAGTTCAATGGTCTGTGTTATGATGAGATGGCACAAGGCCCATGAAGGGGCAGTTTAGTGACCTTGCCATGGATCTCTGAGTCTGCTTGCACTGCCTCTTATGCAAAACTGCCTCATACTGTGGTAAAGAAACAGGAGAGGCCTGGGGAAGAACTCTCTGCTGGGCATCTCTGTGTTATGCCTTCCTCTGTCTGAGCAGCAGGGTCAATGGGCAGGTCTGGTTCTGCGTAAGTAACTCAAATCTGAACATAACACAGAAAGGATAGAGAACAACTAAAAATATAGAGGCTTGGACCTAGACCTAGGTCTATTGCCTGACTTGGGAATGTCAGTATTTGTTGATGAACCTCAGGTTCCTCATTTGTAAAATGAGCTAATTAAACAAAATTGTCTCTATGGCCATTTTTGGAACTAGCAGGATATGAGTTCTAATAATAATGGTAATGGTAATAATAGCTAAAATTTACTGGGTACTTACCATGTACCAAAAACTATTCTAAATACATTACATGTGTCAAGTCATTTAACTACTTTTCTTTAGTAAATACCATTTTATCTCCAATTTTATGGATAAGAAAATGGGTTCAAGAGACAGGATCTTAACCCAATTATCCAACCTCAAATCTTGAGCTCTTAACCACTGTATTCAGTTCTCACATTGATATTTATATTTACCATTCTCTGAACATCTTATGGCAAGGTGAGAAACATTCCATTTATAATCTCATGAGATTGCTAACTTCAGCCAAATTGAGCAGGGTAAAAGGCAGAATTCAGCAAGGTCATCAGTAAGGCTCCTTGATAAAATTGCTTCTGTTTCCATAACTACCTACCTATTTAGCTTTTCCACTCAGGTACTCCCTCCCATTCCAGCTGCTGTCTGACTTCACCAAGACTCTTCTTTGACTTCCCCTCTTATTGTTTTCCTTTTCAATTGGCAGCCTTCTATCTTCACTCTCTTTCCTTTCCATCATGGATTTCAGGTTCTATCATATCAGCTATTGTATTACCTACTTCCTTTGCTCCATTTTCTTTCCAAAGACTTGACTACAAGAAAACTCTCAACCCTCAATGAATCCACATGCCCAGGTCTCTGAGCCCACACCAGGATGCTGGAGAGAAACCACATAGTCCCCCTCACTGCAAGTGAAGACAGGCTCCACTTGAAAATCATAAGCTCCTACTTGATCAGAGCTCTTAGTGCCACAGGCAAAATTTCTGCCCTTCCCTCACTAAGCCCTCTTCCATTCATTGCAGGGGATGGTTTATGACCTTTACTTCTCACAACTGCAGTCATGCTAACTTATGTCTTTGTACACAGCAGGTGGTTTCTTCTCCTTCTCAGAGAAAACAATTTCTCAATTCCTAGACTAGACCTGCACACTTACCTGCATCCACCCTCCTATCTTTCCCTCCCATTCAGAAAAAAAATGGATCTCTTCCCCTAATATCAATCCTCTGCTGTGCCTCAATTTTGTCCTCCACTTTCTCCAGGACTTGGATCTTTCCGGTATCTTCTCACCCCTGTATCTTCAGTCTCCCACTCTACTGGCTCCTTCCCTTTGCAATTAACCTGCCCCAGTGTTCCCATCTCAAAAAAAAAATCTCCCCACTCCTTCAAATTCCCTAGTCACCCATTCATAACCAAACATCTTAAAAGAATTATCCTCCCTTGGTATCTCCACATTCTCTTTCCTACCCATTCCTTCCCACTGTTTCTTTCCTCTTTTACTTTTATGTGATTTCTCAGTAGTCATGTTGACATTGGAGACCACTTCACTCTCCCTGAAATGTCCCCTGCCCACTGCAGGAACCCCACCCTCTCATGGTTTTCCTTTTACTTCCTTGCTCTCATACTTTCACACTCTTTTCCAGTCTTCTCTCTCTCTCTCTCTCTCTCTCTCTTTATCATGTAAATGTTAAAGGCTATAACCCTGTTCCTCAAGGTTATGACCTCCTTAAATTCTTTTTGGGTCATCACAGCTACTCCCATGGCTTTAACTGTCATGTTTGTCCTGATGATTCAAAAATATATATTAACAGCTCAGAGTTTTCTCCTGAGCTTCCAAGGGGCATCTGGTAGGCACAGTTGGTTAAGCACCCAACTCTTGGTATAGGCTGGGGCATGATCTCAGCATCATGAGATCAAGTGCCACATGGGCTCTGTGCTCAGCATGGAGTCTGCTTGGGTTTCTCCCTCCCTCTTCCCCTGCCCCTGACCTTGCTCTCTCTAAAATAAATAAATAAATAAACAAATAAATGGATAAGTTCTCCTGTTTATTCTAACAGTTGGCCAGGACAGAGAATGATAGGCTTATATCATGAGTCTAGGGACACTTGTCTAGACCAATAAGACCTGAATGATTGTGGGTAAGGTGGTTATCAACTATGACTCTGCCTTATCATTGTACCCATCCTTCTGTAATTAATCTAGTTTTCAAATCTCCCCCTGAATTCTCCTGAGCTTCTAACTCACAGATCCAGCTACTTGTGCATCTCCACTTAGAGGTACAACCCATACTACCAGCTTGTCCAAAACAGAACTGAACCCATTATATCCTACCTGAGACATAATATTCCTTTGTGTTCCCTAGTGCTGATGCCAGTGTCTTAGCAAGACACATGGTAGTTGTCATCACCTTCTCTTTTTATTAATCACTGATATCTAATCCATCACCATGTCCTATTGAATCTATATCCAGATTCACTTTCTCCATTGTTACTCCCATTCCTCTTTTCCAGGCCACTGTTTTCACTAACTTGGACAACTGAACAACAGCCTCTTAACTTCTCTCCTCCATGCTCCATCCTCCATCTTAACCTACCACTTATTTTCCACATTGTGGCCCAGATATATTTTCCTAAATACAGACCTAATTATTTCTCTCTTTTTCTTAATACCCAGCACTGTCTTCCCTTTGCTTTAGAATAAGGTCCAAAATACTTACTATGGCTTGCACAATCCTTTGAGACCTGAACTGACTCATCTTTCTAGCTCATTTCTGAATATTCTCCAAATGCAGCATGCTATGTGACAGCATACTGAATGCCTTTCACCTTTTTGAATTTGCCTTGTTTACCATCATCCTCAGGTTTAAGTGTATGTTGTTACTTCTGCCCAGAATGGGTTTCCCTTTCATTCTCACCCATCTGACTTCTATTCAGCTTTTAAGCCTCAATTTGGAAATCAGTTCTTCTAAGAAGCTTTCCCTAATTCCCCACAATACTGTGAAGTATACTGAGCTTTTTATTTTAAGCAATAAGAGAAGTCCAGTTCTGAAATCCATACATTTATAAATCAGTCTTAAATAAGAAGACCCTCTGAATCAGCACAGTATATGAATGGCCAATAAAAATCTCACATATGGGGATGCCTGGGTGGCTTAGTTAGTTAAGTGTCTGCCTTCGGCTCAGGTCATGATCCCAGAGTCCTGGGATCAAGTCCCCCACTGGGCTCTTTGCTCATGGAGGAACCTGCTTCTCCCTCTACCTGCCGCTCCCCCCGCTTGTGATTTCTCTCTCTCTCTGACAAATAAATAAATAAAATCTTTCAAAAAATTCACATATGGGAGGGTTCCCTGCAATGCACCTAGTTATAATTCAGATTAAATTCCTATGTAATCGTAATAATAATATCTACAATTTTTCAAATACCTACTATACACTGGCACTGTATTAAGTATTATAGGTCATAATTCTGTTTGACCCTCTCAACAAACCCTATTTTACTGACAAGGACTCAAGACTCAGTGATGACACAAGGACACACCAGGACATAATGCACCTGGAATTTGAGTGCCAGCACTCTTAACCACTATAACACATCACTTAACCCCTGGAAGATTCTGTGCCCAGAAAAGTGATATGTAATTTGTTTAGCTCATAAAATGGGTGCTGACCAGTTATTTTACCTTACAGCTGCAAAATAAATAAATTCCATTGTTTCATAGAAAATAAATGTTAATGAAATCTTAAAACTTAACTGTGGGATGAGAAAGGGGAAAGGCTGGGCAATATAAAGAAAGACAAGGAAGATTTTCTTTTAGGTCTTAGCCTTTTTAACTCAATCCCACTAATTTTTTAGAACAGCTTTTTGATAAGAAAGTCTTCCACATGTAGCCTCAACCTAGGAATAGAATTAAAAGCCATATACATTTGTATACTAAATAAATACATATACAGGAGTTCATTATGTCACCCATTTTTTGTTTTTAAACCAAATGGCTTGTCATGATAACAACTGGGAGGGTTTTGAAGTGTTACAGGATTAAAGTGCTCACAGCTGAAGATATACTCTTTCCATGGACAGTAACTAACACAGATTATAAGTCAACTGCCCTGGAATAGACCTGTACCCATTGCATCAGGGAGTTAGATCACAAGTCATAACTAGCAACTTGCCCTGGCTTTGCCTATGATAAAGTCTGCTAATTTGTAAGGCCAAATAATTAGACTATTTGTTAGATAGTGTTTGGATACCCTTGTCAAAACACAGTGATAAGCACCTCAATATGGTTTCTTACATACAGTAGGTAAAAAAATGTTTGTTAGATAAATTATAATCTTAAAGAAACCATTCAAGGAAAGCAATATCATACCCACTTTCCAACAGAGGTATTTAAAAAATTAACTTGCTCATTCAAGACTAAATAACTAGTGTCTGGGAGAAGAGGGGCTTAAAAACAATTCAGGCTAATGCCAACGTTCCCTTATTTCAACTATAGAGAGAAAGAGGAGAGAGAGTGAGGGGCAAGAAAAGAGAGATGGAGGTAAGAAGAAAAATCTAAAGACTGTGAAACTGCATAACTTCAGGATTCTACCTCTGACACATATTAGGACAAAAATTGTAAAAAAAAAAAAGAAATTATATTTTGTGACTTTTCACAAAATTATATTTTGTGACTTTTATATTTTGTGACTAATCAAATGGTCTGTATCACATGCAAAACATTGATGAGACACTCTCATAAGTGGAAAGAAACACTGTAGAGAGATGTTTTCAAATGGCAAATAATGGTAAGCAGGGCTTTAAGATATTAATTTTCATGACTGGTAACTTTGTTATTTTGTATCATTGTCCTTCACCCTACTTGGTCTAAAAATACAAAAAAAAGAGAGAAAATTAGTTTTCAAGGCCAGTTAGTTTTTGAAAAATCATCAGGAAAAAATGAGAATGGCAGATAGAATTTTCAAAAGGTTCTCTTCTCCCCTCCCTTTCTGCATTCACCTCACAGTATGTATATGTGCTGTATCTTGACTTGTCCCACTGACCACTAGCTCTGAAACAAAGACCAAGAGATTAAACTCTTGAGAAGATAGCCCAGGAAAAAAACAACTTGATTTTTTGTGTATTCCAAGGTGTTTTTTTCTCTTATAAAATTGTTTCTGCATGTTTCCTTTCTTCAGTGGACAATAAGCAGCTTTTAGGGAAATAAATGTGAATGGATTCAGTTAAGTGACTGGGACAAAGAGAGGTTTTGCCATCTGTGACAAGTGCATTAGAATAGACTTGCTCCAATTCCTATTGATTTTGAGGGGTGTTCTCTGCACCTCCTGGATTTTGATGCTTGTTCCCCTTGCTATATTAGGGAAATTCTCTACAGTAATCCTCTCCAGTATACCTTCTGCTCCTATTTCTCTTTCTTCTTCTTCTGGAATCCCAATTATTCTAATGTTGTTTCATCTTATGGCATCACTTATCTCTCGAATTCTCCCCTCGTGGTCCAGTAGTTGTTTACCTCTCTTTTGCTCAGCTTCTTTAGTCTCTGTCATTTGGTCTTCTATATCACTAATTCTTTCTTCTGCCTCATTTATCTTAGCAGTAAGAGCCTCCATTTTTGATTGCACCTCATTAATAGCTTTTTTTATTTCAACTTGATTAGACTTTAGTTCTTTTATTTCTCCAGAAAGGGCTTTTATTTCTCCTGACAGGGTTTCTCTAATATCTTCCATGCCTTTTTCAAGCCCGGCTAGAACCTTGAGAATCATCATCCTGAATTCCAGATCTGACATATTACCAATGTCTGTATTGATTAGGTCCCTAGCCTTTGGTCCTGCCTCCTGTTCTTTTTTTTGTGGTGAGTTTTTCCGCCTTGTGATTTTGTCCAGATAAGAATCTGCTGTTCTCCTTGTTAAGTGAACTTGGTCTTGGCTGGATTTCTTTGATCTTCTGGGGGAGGGGCCTGTTGTACTGATTCTCAAGTGTCTCTGCCCCAGGCGGGATTGCACCGCACCCCGCCATCTAATAGTAAAATTTACAAGTCTTAGCGACAAAGAGAAAATCCTGAAAGCAGCACGGGACAAGAAGTCTGTAAC
>ML110745.1:99177-130464 GCA_003697995.1 Taxidea taxus jeffersonii
GGGTGGCTCAGTTGGTTAAGCATGGGAGTCTTGATTTTGGCTCAGGTCAGATATCAGGGTCATGAGATCAAGCCCCAAGTCGGGCTCTCTGCTTGGTGTGGAACCTGCTTAAGATTCTCTCTCTCCCCCTCTCTCTGCCCCTCCTGCACCTGCTCACACTTCCTCTCTCTCTCTCTCTCTCAAAAAAAAAAAAAAAAAACATCTCTAAGAGAAGTGTGGTGTAAATAACTGAATTATGGGCTGCTTGTACAGATGGAGAACCTCATGGGCTCTGTGTGTACAGATGAGTGCTGATCATAACGTATCTAAGAAAATTTGTATCCTGGGGCTTTTCATCACACTATCTGTCTGATGAAAAGTCAACATACTGATGTGTAGACATTTCCATACGCTCTCAAAAATAAGTTGCTGAGATGGTTTCATATGTTTTGCATATACCTCAATTACCTATAGCCTGAACTTAATGAAGAGGATAGGTGTGGGTGTTTTGTGCGTAGGGTGTTAAGAGGGAGAAAGAGGAGAGGGAACTCAAGGAACTTACAGCTTAGTGCAACTTTTTGAAATCTTAAGCCATCTAATGTTCCAACCGGATTTCCTCTGCCTGGTGATGATACTAGTCTTAGTTACCCTGTTAATTACATACTGCCATGTTGAGAATATAACATGGGTTCTGCATAATGAAAACTAGAATTCACCCACTATCTGAGAGATATTTCTGAGAAATTATGTCAACTGGACCTGCACAAACTCCAGAGTTTTAAAGTCTCCTGAGGAGAGTCTCCCACTTCTCCACTCCAGTGATATTTTCAAATTTTAAATCTGATTTTATTTACTTGAAAATTTCTCTACCTCTTGGCTTTCCTACCTTACTCAGACTATATTCAAACTTCCTTATCTCTTGCTGTACTCTTCTTTTAAGCTCATAGTTCACCCACACCAGGATATTTTCCTTACCACCTTCTAAAACAAAAGTAGACATTTGCAATGGGGATCACATTTTGCAAATATTAAATGATGCATTTTAATTTTCATCTTATATCATCTTGTCCTGTAGCCTTCTACCCTCTGAGGCCAAAACTTGAGATTTAAGTCCCTGGGCAAAACAATAAGCTTAAATAACGGACTAGACAGAAGATTTTCCAAATTCCCTTATCAAGAATTAAGCCTTGAGATGTCAAACATGTTAGTTGTCTCCCCTAAGGATTTAGTCCCTTCCTCCTATACAGGCTGGGCCGCAAGTCTTCTGCTCTCTGGAAAGATGAGAAGACCAAGTAGGGAAGACAAAAGAGAAGGCTGTTTCAGCCAGTCCCGGAGTGTTATAGGAAGAAGAGTGACAGAAAGGGGAATAGAGGAGTAGAGTTAGAATCAGCATGGATGTTCCATTCACCTCTTCAGATGTGTGCTTAGGAAAAAGAAGGAATGTTAGATACATTTTAAAAGATCCTGAAAGCAAAGGATTTTGTTCCAGTTCATGTTTTGACTCATGGAGACCTTATCTCACATACTGTCCATGCACACCCCACCACTATCTTCCCTACTTGGTTGGGGGTGGAAGGATCACCCATGGTTAAGAGACATTGCTCTAGGCTTTCATCAAGCCAAGAAAAAGACTGGAAAATACGGCACACCTGTTGCATACTTCAGCCATAAGGGCAAGTGGGATGGTCAACAGCCAGGCAGATGAGAGACAGAGAAACTACAAGTGAGGACCACAACTTCTCAGTCACCAGGATACTACACAAACCACATACCTTCCCATACCCCCAAATGCCATATTGGAGAGGAAAATCTGGTGCCCAAGATGGACCTCAGCCTGACATTCCTTTCCATATAGCATTTACTTAAGAAAATTTATCACAAATTTTTTTCTTTGCCTCTTTGAAATATATGTAAATCTTTTTAAAAGCTTCTTGCTAGTTTTACAACCCAGTAATGTCTTTCTCAAGGATTTAGGAATCATCTTCTTGAAATGTAAGCGAGACAGTGCCCCTATCTCCTGGTTCCTGTGAGCCTAACTTCAGCAGACATTTACAAAACTACCTCCTGTCTCAAAAACAGGAGAAAGTTTCCTTTGGGTAATGCTTAAAAATCCTCACACTCTTCGTTTCAGCAGAATTGAGTTCAAACTGAGTTCTGATCTCTCACCCCTATTGCAATAGCCTTAAATAAAATCTTCCTTACCCATTGAACTTTGTCCAGTAAAATTTTTCTTCAATCATGGAGAGACATAAAGAAAACAAATATATCTAAGACACTAGTGTATTTTTCCTTACAAACACTGAACACAGCCCAAAGAACTATTAAAAGCTTATCAGATCAAATTAAGATCACCATATTAGAATACAAGTTTGTAAACTTAAATTCAATTAGCCAACATATAGTACATCATTAGTTTCAGATGCAGTGTTTAATAATTCAACAGTTGTATTTAACACCCAGGGCTCATCACATCACGTGCCTCCTTAATGCCCATCACCCAGTTACCCATCGTCCGACCCACCTTCCTTTTAGCAACCCTCAGTTTGTTTCTCAGAGCTGAGTCTCATGGGAGTATAAGTTTTTATTTGTGTTTTTTGCTTCATTTTGCTTTTACTTGGCAACAACCAATGAAGGCTGTGAAGATGAACAGAGCAGTTTTACATGAAAGAATCAACATTTTTTCTGTATATCTAGCCCTTAAATTCCCTTTTTACATTTACTACATCCATGCTAATTAATTTTCAACATTCTGTCTTGTACTGTCAGTGTTTACCTGAACGTTGGAAGTTCCTAAAGGGCAAGAATCATATCTTAATATCCCTCCTCTCACCCTTATCTATCACACAGCTGGGCTTAAAGAAACACTCAAATATTAGATGAATCCACCATCAACTAATATTTATTAAGTGAATTCTGTGGGTCTAGCAATGTGCTAAATACTAAAACAGAAAAGAAATATGAATCATGGTCCTGATTTCAAGTATTTACAAATTAATTGAGAAGAAAAGCCATACACAGCACAATGAATAAATCACAAAATTAAGGCACCATTTGATTGAGTTATTTTTAAAAAATAAGATATTTTAGAACTCCAGAGAAACAACCAGTACTAGAAAGGGAAATATAGAACCTGAACTGGAGCTTTTTAAAATTTTGTTTTAAAAATGACCCAACTTACACAAAAGTAGAAGATACAGCAATCCCTCTGGTAATCCATGTACCCATCTTCTAGCTTCAAAAACTATCAATAATTTCCTTACTGTTTCAACTATCCCTCTTTGAAATGGGCTTTGAAAGAAGCGCAGCATTTAAGACCAACTCTATGAGACCCATATGATATGAATTCTTGCTGCTTCCGATTCTGACTGGCCTGCTGGTCAATTTGCTGCAGCCCTCCTGGCCTTCCTCCTCCAGATACAATAAAAGCACACTTTTGCCTCAAAGTGTTTGTACTCCCTGGGGCTTCCTTCTTCCACCTCCCACTCCATACATACACACACTGTACAACACACCCCCTTATTTTATGTGAGTCTGTGTTCTGACAGAATCTACTCATAGAGACCTTTGCCAGAGATATTTAAGATAGTACCCTCCACCCTCCTCTGTACCTTTAACCTAATTTCTGTTTTCCATAAAACTTATCATTACCTGAATTATGTCACTTATTTCTTTTTTCATTTGTTTATCTCCTCACTAGAATGTAAGTTTTATAAAGGCTGGTACTATGTCACAGAATTTGGGATATAGTAGGTACTCAAAAGATAGATATTAAATGGATGAATAAAAGAATAAATGTCACCCCCCAGATGCTCAGGAAAATCTCCATTATTCCTCATCAGATGGCAGAGGTTAGTACTGGTAGCTGATGGCCTGAATTCAAGTCATAGAAATACTGTCTAACCTGCACAAAGTTTTAAAACTTAAATTAGTTGAATTGAGAGATTTGGAATTGAGAGATTGCACATGAAACCCTCTTTAAATAACTTATTTAAAATATTGCAAGATCTTGGATTACTAGGATCATAACCCGTAGAAGTA
The DNA here is from genome assembly GCA_003697995.1 of Taxidea taxus jeffersonii. Lineage (NCBI taxonomy): Eukaryota > Metazoa > Chordata > Mammalia > Carnivora > Mustelidae > Taxidea > Taxidea taxus. Next base: position 103,195 of record ML110745.1, read on the forward strand.
AGATGGAGTTACTCACATCAAGCAGTGACTTAACAGTCAATGTCATAAGCAGCCGAGGGCATTGCAACTAAGACCAGATATCACCAACACCGGAACAGGCTGACAATACCCAGAACTGATCATCAGCGGCTGGCAAAGGCCCAGGACTGATTAAACTCCTTTAAAAATATAGGGAGGATTTTTGCAGCAAACTGTCAGACTTCCCAGATGCTGACCCTTTCACGTTTGACCACATCTAAAAGGAAACTGCTGCCAAAGGCTCTGCCCAATTGATCTTTGAACATAAAAGAGCTTCTCCACTGCTTAAACATAATAAGACCTTGTGCTGAGAGTTGACCCAGACCAGACAGATGCCTCATCTTAACTGCACACTCATGGACTAACTTCACGTTTGGCTGGTTAACTTCCTTCCCCTTGTTGTACCCTTTGTTGTGACTTCGTATTGTGCTTTGCTTTGTGTGACTTGTAGGAAGCCAAGTTAAAAGTGTAATGAAATGTCTTTGAGTTTAGAATCCTGAGACTGCTTTGCAATTATGTTAACCTTGCTTTACCACTGAATAAACCTGACGTTGTGGAAAGACACAACCTATGTGTGTGTCCTCCAAGCCTGCTCACTACCTAACCTCACATAGAGACACTGGAGACTGAACAGGAATATGTCTTCACACAGGGCACAAACTCCCTGACAGCCTTCACCTTTCTTGATATCTTTTGCTGTTTACCAGGGTTTTGTCTGTCTCATTGCTTTACAATCCCCACCTGAATCCTGTGAACATTCTAGTTCACAAATCCAACCTCAGAGTCTCCATAGATGAATTGTTTCTGAGAATGGTCTGCACATTTCAGTTCTGCTACTTTTACCTTGCCTCCAGTTGCCCAAGTTGCAAAGAACCATCTAAAAAAAAAGAACCATCTCCTATTTCTGACGACACAATGATCCATGAATTTGTGTCAACCTCATGGAGTGGGCTCAGGTGCTTCTATTGATCCTCAATTCACTCTCTTGTCCCCAGTTTATATATTTCTAATTCCAAAAGGCCAAGTCCCAGATTATTTCACACCTACTGATTTTCTTTTTGTAATTGAGTAGTGGAAATAAAAGTATGGCCATTAGGAAAGGAAACAGCATACTGTTTATATGCTAATCATAAGTCTTGCTTTCAAGCACAGCACAGAGCAACTTCTATGAATCTTCTCAACCTCTTGGAACCTCCCTTCCCCTCCCAAATTTAGATAAATAATAAATCAGTGAATTGAGGTTGGTTGGATAAGAATTAACTACCTACCCAATGGCCTCTCAGGAATGGTGCTTCCCCAGTTCACCCGTAATTTTGAAATTGACACTTTAGATGAATCTTTTCTATCGTCTTGTTTTCCCATTCAGAGAAAGAAAGCTTATCCTTGGGATTTACAGATTTCTATACAGAGTATAACAAATTGGCAGGGGAAGGATTTTGTTTTAAAAAATTTTATTTGGAAAAAGATTTCCTCACTCCAGATAAGGAAATTTTTCCAATAATTTAAATAGGAGTCATCATTCTTTTAAGAAATTAAAGATAATGTGATAGTTGTCTTTCTCCAGTTGACTTATTTCGCTAAGCATAATACGCTCTAGTTCATCCATGTCGTCGCAAATGGTAAGATTTCATTTCTTTTGATGGCTGCATAGTATTCCATTGTATATATATACCACCTCTTCTTTATCCATTCATCTGTTGATGGACATCTAGGTTCTTTCCATAACTTGGCTATTGTGGACATTGCTGCTATAAACATTCGGGAACATGTGCCCCTTCGGATCACTACGTTTGTATCTTTAGGGTAAATACCCAGTAGTGCAATTGCTGGGTCATAAGGTAGCTCTATTTTCAATTTTTTGAGGAACCTCCATGCTGTTTTCCAGAGTGGTTGCACCAGCTTAACAAGATGGGATCAGGAGGGAGACAAACCAAAAGAGACTCTTAATGTCATAAAACAAACTGAGGGGGGTTGGGGGGAGAGGGGTTGGGAGAGGGTGGTGGGGTTACATTATATGTTTAAATAAAAAAGCTTAAAGAAAAAAAACTGCAAATCATTAAAAAAAAGAAATTAAAGGTAAAAACAATTAGAATGAGAAATGAAATCTTCTCACTGGTTGAAGAAAAAGTGAATAAATAAATCCAGCACATGAAAAACAACAAGGCCCTTTTCACTGATTACAATGTCATAAACACATCTGTGATTGAAATAGGATGATTCTGCTGAGCAAAGGCAAGGTGCTACAGGTGCCAGAGAGGCTGAGGGTAGGGTAGGAGAACTCTGATTATCCTACACCAAACAGAAAAAGTAACTAGATGCAGGGGGTAGTGTAGTTCATAATTAATATAAATGTAGATATTTACAAGGTGGCCAAAGATACACAGGCACACAGAGAGATAGAGAAACAGGGAGAAAAGAAAAGATAAACCTCTAAGAATATGATATTTGAGCCTCTTTCCAAGGTGTACTTATTTTTTCCCTGACTTCTGTGTAGGCATCGTACATACCTCTTAGAATCTTCCAAATGAGAATTAGGACCACCTGTCTACTGACAAACAGAAAAACAAACAATAACAATGATGACAGTAAGTTAAGTATAAGAGTAATCCTCTTTTCTTCTTTGAATTCCTGCTTGGGTCCTTGAAATAGGAGCTACCAACACTTGTACTCTCTGAAGGAAATACTGGCAACACACCCAGTGGGCTGCTCCCTGACAGATTCCCCTACGAAACTAGAAAAAGGTTAACACTGCTGTGCTGGCATTTCTCCTCTGGGCAGGCATGCATTTGAAATCACTACTCATGTGTAGCTCTCTTAAGAGCCATATCATGCATCTTGTCTTCTGTCTCTTCAGTGCCTCCCATTTTCTATCCAATAACCAGAAGGTCAGCAAAACCCGTTTCTAAGTTCTCTAAGTAAAAAGGAATAACAAACAGGGCCATCCAAATGGGAGGTGGGAAAAAGATGAATACTAACTCTTTCTCCTTTCTGCCTTTAAATAATTCTGCCTGCCACCAATGGCAATAAAAATCACCTGTGTACTAGACCTGGGCCAAGGACTTTACATACATTATTGTCAATTCCTACAACAACCATGCAAAATAGTAATTATCATCCCCACTTTACCGAGGAGAAAACTGAGATTGAAAGTTTTTTGTTTTGTTTGTTGGTTGGTTTTAACTATCCCAGTAATAACATCTAGAAAGTGGTGAAGCCGGGGTTTAAACAGTGGTCTGATTCCAAAGCTCATTTCCATTCTAATACACTACACTTTCTCTCAATAGCATTTCCATATATTCATTGAGCAGCACTGGAATATAAAATGAATGAAAGCAAGATTTTAGTCTGTTTCAGTCTGTTTCACAACTAGTGCCCAGAACAGTGCCTGGCACAAGGTAGGCACTTAATAAATATGAGGTGCTTAAATGAGTGGTTTTTACTTCTCCGTGGTGAACTGAGCTCCAAGTAGAGAGAATGGTGGGTGCTCAGCCAATCCCTGGTCCTGATCTAGCATCCTCTTCCACCTTTTGCTGTCTTTCCTGAAGATATTCTTTACCATGCTGCCCAAGAAACAGACTTCTAGCTGCTCCTACCCAAGACTGCAGACATAAGGTATCCCTGGATTCAACAGTCTATTATTATCATAATATTTATCCAAGTTTTTTCTTTATTCTCTCTGGATTTTTTAAAAGATTCTATTTACTTATTTGAGAAAGAGAGCACCCAAGCAGGGAGAGGAACAGAGAGGGAGGGAAGAGGAGAGGGAAAGAATCTCAAGAAGATTCCGTGCTGAGAGTGGAGCCCACTCAGGGCTCAGTCTCACAGCCCCAAGATCATGAACTGAGCTGAAACCAAGAGTTGGAAGCCTAACCAAAGGAGCCACCCAGGCACCCATCCTGTATTGTGTCTGGATTTGAAATTGTTTGTTTTCCCTAAAATACACAAAGTAGACTAGGTCAGGATCTGCCAAAAATTATACATGATATTACAGAGTAGTCCTCCCGATAATCTCAAACTCTTGTTTCCAATGCCAAAAAGCAAAGAAAATGCTGCCTCCTGGTTCAGAACCCTCAATCTGGAAGTGAACCAGTCACCAAATGGCAGCAGGAGAGAAGTAGATCCATGATCTTTGGGGCTGTGTCAGTTTGGCACCCATGGACATTATTGGGCATGCTTCCCACTGACCAAATGGCTCCTGTTTCACGTAGCTGGTGACTATGGAAATGCAATCATAAATGCATCTGTACCAGTCATCCAAAGACAGAATGAATATATAAGAAAAGATTTTATTAGAAAGAGATTTCTAGCATAAAGAGATTTATTATAAGTAATTGACTCAAGCAATTACGGAGGTTGAGGAGACCCACAGTCTGCTGTCTGAAAGCTGAAGACCCAGAACATCCAGGGGTGTAGTCCCAAGACATGAGAACCAGAAGCACTTTTGGCAAAGCCCCAGTAGGAAAGCAGAAGACCAATGTCTAGCTCAGTTAGAGACAGTGAATTCTGGCTTTCTTCACCTTTATGCTCTATTTAGGTCCTCAATGGATTGGATGATTCCTTATGGGAGAGCAAGGGGTTTTGTTCAGTGTACCAATTCCAATGCTAATCTTATCAAGAAAAACCTTCACAGACACATCCAGAAATAATGTTTAACTAAACATCCTCACACCTGGTGACATAGTCAAACTGACACCTAAAATTAACTGTCACAACATCTCTTCAGTGGGAAAGCTCCATATTACCGAGGACAGTTCATCTGTGCCCAAGCATCCTGAGATAAGCATGGGTCTTGCTTGTGTTTTATTCACTTTACGGCTCACCACCCCCCCAACCCCACTCAAGTTCTGACTCCAGGGGTTAAACAAGGCCAATAATAATTCTATTTCTAGGGGTGCCTGGGAGGCTCAGTGGGTTGGGCCTCTGCCTTCGGCTCAGGTCATGATCTTGGGGTCCTGGGATTGAGCCCCGCATCGGGCTCTCTGCTCGGCCAGGAGCCTGCTTCCCCTTCTCTCTCTGCCTGCCTCTCTGTCTACTATGATCTCTGTCTGTCAAATAAATACATAAAATCTTAAAAAAAATAATTCTATTTCTAACCCAAGGGTTCCATGCTTGTTAGTTGGGGTGATAAAGAACAGTTAGTTCACTTTGCACCCGAGAGAAACAGACTGGGAGCACTACCGTGAATATGATAGTGATGTATCCCTCCTTTGTGCAGAGACTTAACTAATGTGCCAGCATCAGTGCCTGTGCAGACCAAGTAGGACTTGGAGGCCTTGAGGGGAGGGAGGCTACCCTCTGGAAGGCAGTGTCCTTCCATGAGTCATGAAACTGTGTGACCAGTGACCTGACTCTTTCAGGCCAAGTTCTACTTGTTCTTAATGTGCACATACACACACACACACACACACACCAATCCTTAGCTTTCAGAAGGGATGTTGTACTACAACTTATAAAGGAAAAATAAGATTTAATTAATTTATCAAAGTGTGTATATATACACACATATACATACTACTCTACTGCTAACACAGTTATCTAAACATGCACTTGCTGCCTCTTTAGTCCTTCCTAAATCAACAGAATGGGGCTTGGTTTTGTGAGTAGAAATAATATCTAAATCACCCTTATCTCATCAGTGATTCCAACTAATTTCAGAGCTCTGTTGCTGCCAACTTCTTATTCCTTTACTGACCATAGCACCATGTTGTGCTTCTTATAAAAGGAACATATTAGCATATTAGCATAATCTGTTAATTTTAAGGATTGGGAGTCACCGGTCAACCCACATAGAGACTTCTGGATTTGTGCAAAGAATCATATTGCTGACTTTGTATCCAGATTACCTCCTCTCTTTAGAACCATCAGCTTGACTCTTTCAGTTCATTAGAATTGTGGTTTCTGAGTATTCAGTGATATAAAATATATACATACACACACACACACTCACACACACATGCACACTGTATACTGTGTACTGTGTTTGGGAACTAACATTTTGACCTGGACCCCAGGAGATGAGAGTCTGAGGTATAATTCAGAACACCAGAGAATGCATGCATTAGTAAAAAATATAGAGGTCCTATAACACAATCTTCTCATAAAAAAATTCAGGGTCTGGCACCTGGGTGGCTCAGTTGGTTAAGCAACTGCCTTCAGCTCAGGTCATGATCCTGGAGTCCTGGGATGGAGTCCCACATTGGGCTCCCAGCTCCACAGGGAGTAGGCTTCTCCCTCTGACCTTCTCATTCGTGCTCTCACTGTCTCTCTCTCAAATAAATAAATAAAATATTTAAAAAAAAATTCAGGGTCTAAGAGGCTAATCAGTTCACACAGCTGGTCAGTAGCTATCTTGAATTCTAAAGTCCCCCCAGACTAAGCTAAGGATTAAAATATTTAATAACTGGTAAGGAACTGGCAATGACCAAGAGTCTGGAAGCCTCCAGATGATTGGCATTAATGCATGCCATCTGTGTATCACCCATGACCCAGATGGCTGCCCTTTTTGCATCTCAGAACCATCCTCCCGCAACCCCCTCCCCACTCCCATAAGGAGGCACTCAAGAGCTACAGCAGCAGATCTGAATTGTTCACCATCATTCAGTTCCTCTGATCCTAGAGAACTTTAAGTCTTGACCACTTTTCCCTGCATGCTAGAAGGACAACTAAAGAGACTGCGGGTCTAACCTAGATTGCCTGAGTCAATCGCTTCACGGCATCTTTTTTCTGTAATTAGACTGTCTTTTGTTCAGTCTCACCCCCCTGGTGTTGAACTAAGACTTCCTATATTTGGTCCAATTCTTCCTCATTACCACCTCCCACGCCACTTTACAAATTAAGAATCGATGGCATTAAAATCCTAGTGGGCTAATGGCACCTTTGTAACAGAACTCAGGCAGCAGTATCCCCTAACTTCCTCTTTTCAGTGCCCACATTGTTCTTAGGCTATTTAATAAAATATTTTTTGATACAATACAAAGAATAAAAACAGCTTGTGATTCTCCTCTCTTTTCAATGTTCCCTTTCTATTTTTGTACACTCTCCCGCAAATAAATTTTTCTTTGGAAAAGATAAAGTTAATGCCCATGTCAAGTGCCCATTTAAAAGAACTTTGCTCCACCAGTTCTGCCGGGCTAATGAAGGGTAATTGCTGTCACCCGCAGACCCGTGGTTTTAGTGCCAGCGAGTCATCAGGCTGATGATTCCCCCAGCATGACAACTTCCTTCTCTCAAGGGTTTTCCCAGGGAATCTATAGTGGCACTTGAAAAGCAAATAATTAAGAGCAATAAATAGCAAAATCCCCTAGAGAAATGTAAATTATTCATAATGATAACTGTGCAGGCTGACTGGAGGAGGAGTGTTTTTATCATGTGTAAGAATTTTCCGAATCTGCTCAAATATGTTTCAAATCTTGGTTTAAAACACTGATAGTTCCTCAAACCAAATAGTCACTCTTCAAGGATTTCTTAAATGCCAAAGTATCAAATGTGATCACTTGCTCTCTTTCATTATATTAATGCAAAATATTTTATTTCACAACATTATCCAGGTCCTACATTATCATTGCTCATTCCAACACATCTTAGAGCTGGGAAGAATAAGGTGGTTCAGAGGAATGAAGTAAATGGCATCACTCAGAGATCTGGATTGTAACTCAATTACTAGTTGAATGTCCTTTAGCAAGTAACAACCTGCTGAGCTTCACTTCCATCACAGATAATTCTGGAAGTAATCAATCTTGTATCACAGGGCATTGTAAGACTCCAAGGAAATGAGGTGCATAAAAGTATTTTTAAACAACAAAATAGTACACAACTAGTTAAATAAATTGTATCATTATTTTTCCTGCTTTTACCCATTGTGTTTTATGAATGCTACCACATCACTTTGGGAACTTAATATTTCTTATCTTTGAGATCCTTTTGAGAAGTCTCCTTGACAATTCCTCATAGTTGAAGAGTCTTTGTTTAAAGAGTTTTTATACGGGGCACCTGGGTGGCTGTTTGAAGAGTTCTTATAGGGACAGCTGGGTGGCTCAGTCAGTTAAGCATCTGACTTTGACTCGTCATGATCTCAAGGTCCTGGAATGGAGTCCCACATTGGGCTCCCTGCTCAGCAGAGAGTCTCCTTCTCCCTCTGCCTCTCCCAACTCATGCATGCTTTCTCTCTTTCTCTCTCAAATAAATACAATCTTTTTTTAAGATGTTTTATTTAAATAGATCTCATCCTCTCTTCTTGATGGAATAGTGACCTGAATTTGGGACGCAGGCAATATGTTACCTTGGGAGATGAGAGGACAGTCAGTGAGAAAGAGTAAATGTGATTTCCCACCCACTCCTGGCTTAGACTCTACACATGAAACTTAGAGAACTGATGGTTCCCAGAGGCAAGGGGATGGGTGAAATAGGTCACGGGTATTGAGGGGGGCCCCTGTTGTGATGAGCACCGGGTATTGTATGGAAGTGTTGAATCACTATGTTGTACACCTGAAACTAACATTACACTGTATGTTAACTAACTTGAATTTAAATAGAAACTTAAAAGAAAACCCAAAACATCTTTCTTGCTATGTCCTGAGGACTGGCTCCCTCAGGAAATCATTCTAGTCAGTGCTTGAAATGCTACTCTTCTTCTGTTATACTGTTTGGGGTTTATATTAGTTTTTCTGATCTAGTTACTATGCAAAACAAGTCCTCTTCTTCAAATAGTCCCTTTAATAGTAGGTAAGCTTGGGAACATCTTATCTTCTCCTTTACATAGGTCAAGGCTGACCTCAAGCTCTTGAGGTCTCATTTTCCCCTTCATACCTGTTCAGCTTATCTGCTAATATCTGTGTTTCACTTACGGTTCTCTTTCTCTTCATGTACATCAGCTTTAAAGTTTTTATTTCATTTTATTTCTTCTATCATTTTTATTAGTTGGACTGAATAGGACCTCTCAATTTGAAGAACTATTTTCAGATTACTCCAGCTCCTTATTGACTTTCTAGGCAAATCTGATCCTTATAAACAGGAAATTCCTGGAAAACATCTATTTCATTATCTTCCTAGGTTTTGGGTCTGCAATAATTTTATAATTCATTGAAAAATTTTGCATGTTTTTATCATAATAAGGGTTTTAAACCCTTTTATTGTTTCATTAGTAAAATCTACCACACTTCTCCAATTGGACCCTGAGTTTGGCTCTCTGAAAACTAAGGTCAAAGACAGAGATAATTTCATTAAGAAATCCAGAGCCAGTGCTCGCTTCAACAGCACATATACTAAAAAATCAGAATGATATAGAGAAGATTAGCATGGATTCTGCACAAGGATGACATGTAAATTTGTGAAGCATTCCATATTAAGAAAGGAAGAAAGGAAAAAAGGAAGGAAGGAAGGGAGGAAGGAGGAAGGAAAGAGAGATGCCTGGGTGGCTCAGTCTGTTGGGCATCTGCCTTCAGCTCAGGTCATGATCCCAGCATCCTGGGATCAAGTCTGGTGTCGGGCTCCTTGTTCAGCAGGGAGCCTGCTTCTCCCTCTGCCTGCAGCTCTCCTTAGTTGTGCTCCCCTCTCTCTCTCTGGCAAATAAATAAAATCTTTTAAAAAAAGATTTTGACTTCCTAGGAACAATGAATCAGAGAGAGGTTAGTTTTAGCCTCTAGATTATGAGATCTATGTGATACAAAATTAAATACAGGTCAAGGATTGTATTACCATAATCATCAGTATGAAGGTGAACCTCAAGTGTGACTTAACAATAGCAATATTATTTGAAATTTGGGATGCTATTAAATCAACAGTAATTAATGACTATTTTCATTGTTATGGATTATAACATTTGAAATAAAATAAATTTAATGATGCAATAGTGTGACATAACAAGAATTTAAATTTGATGATTCTTATGATAATTAATTTGGATATTATTTTATATTAAGTCGATAAGGAAGTAGATTGGAGCAGATGGGGTCTGCATTTATGAAAGAGTATAGACAGAAAATTACTGCCAATGCATTTAAACAGAATTGTGATTACAAGGAAAATTTCTTCACAGAAGGGCTTTTGTAGGTTATCAAATATCCTAAGAACTATAAAACATTACTTGACATAGGTTCCTGGCCAAAAGAACACCCACTGACAACCTCAAGAGATTCTATCGAAGTTGAGATGACCAAATAACAACATGGACAGGAACCTTCAAGAAAGCCACTCTTGAGTTCTACATAAATGGAGCCCCACACAGGCATTTCCATCAAAACCATAAGTGTCTCTCATTTCCTTAACAGGTCTGGTCCCTCAGGGAAGGTCTCTAACCAGTGGTAACTCTGGAAAATCACAACTAAACCATGGGCCTGTGATGCAAATTTGTGGCAATACTATTAAAAATGGGAATTTCATGTCATACTACAAAAATGTTCAATTGTTTAATTTGACAGTGTTTTTGCAACAGGCAGCTGCCACTAATTTCTGAGCTTTACTTCTGCAGGACTTATCAGAGCAGTAAGAGGAAGGAAGAAACACTTCTTAGCTGGTGTCACATTTTCTCAAGTGGAGGCCTTCTTACTAAAGTAAAATAAAAATATTCTTGTAACTAAGAAGCTTTGAGAACTTAAAATGTACATTGGCCGTGAGAAAGGGGTGTTATGTACAAAAGGGACATGAGGACACAGAGTTTGCAATAAGTTCTGCAACCGTGTGCTGCCCTGGGTTAAGTGTATGTTGGAGTTAACCCAATCTAGTTTTTCCAACAAAAATAACTTTTCACGAGATCTCTGTATCCTTGCTTGTTCCTTTGTTATTTAATCGTACAGATCCCTAATAAGAATGCTCTTTGAAGAGTAAAGGAATAAAATTTAAACATTCCTGTTGGTATTTGCCTAAAAGTGTATATGTATATATATATACTTGTATATGTGTATATATATATATACATATATATATGAAGTTATACAGTATTCTTTCTTCGCAAAGACAATAAGGAATAAAATTTAAACATTCCTGTTGGTATTTGCCTAAAAGTGTATATGTATATATATATACTTGTGTATGTATATATATATGCATATATATATATGTGAAGTTATACAGTATTCTTTCTTCACAAAGACAAGCAGCAAATTCCCAATGCTTTCATGCATCCTTTTCTAACAAGTCCATCCAGGCAAAAAGTTACCTTTCTGCAAGTAAGAACAAAAATAAGAACCTAAAAATTTGAGGAGCTTGGGGAATCGATGAAAATGGAAACTACGTGTAGGGAGAAAATGTTATCTTTTGATCACAGCCTTCTTTTCTATTCATTTAATATAGTCCAAATTTGCATATCAGAACACGCTCCTTTTCCAGCACAAGGGTAGAAAGTCTGTTTAAAAATAATGTCAAATTGAGACAGATACATTCTAAAACAAGGGAAAAAAGAGAAGAAGAAGAAACACTGCTTCACTGCTTTCCGTACTCTAGAATATCACCCACCCATCTATCTCTCTACTTTTGAGCAAATAAAACATCTGCTTTATTGGGTCTGCACCAGCAGTAAGTTGACAACTGACAATTTTCAGGCAGTCTTCAGTCTTCAAGGCTCACCATGGGGTGACTGCCTATTTCTTCCCATCCCCTCTCCTACCTCTGGGAATGAGTCTCTTCCTTTCCTCCTCCTACCACTACAAGCGCCCCCAACTTTGGCTGCCAGACTCTCAGGGGAACATACAGCCCAGAGGCTCGAGAGTTCTTGGGGAGTTGAGGCTTAATGTCCAAATGATCTCCAGTCCCATCAGGTCTCTCAGAGTAGCTGCAAAATGGATTAAATGGAATTTGGAGGCCTTGTCTGGAAGGCTATCTACTAGTGATAGTCTTTGATTGCCAATAACACTTAGAACAGAGCCTTTTTCACATATTACAGGCAATCATTTGCGCCTACATTAATAGGATCTTACTAATGTGGAAGAGGCCTGTAAAGGAACCAGATGTGGAACTAATGTGGAAGAGGCCTGTAAAGGAACCAGATGAATCAAGTAAAATATGTGCATTAAAATTGCTACATATTAACATTAAAATGTAATAGGGTAAGCTACAAATGAGCAAAAATATTTTGGAATGCCCACTCCCCATTTACCAGCAGATATTTGATACTATCCTGGGTATTATAATAGCTTGAATGCCAAGATAACTGCATTTCTATTTCTCCCCTTTTTTTAAAAAAATATTTTTTTAGTCTATTTTTTACTATTCTTGTTCCTCCCTGGTAGGTCTTCAATGATCCTGAGAGAAATGCAACCTCCCTCTAGTATATAAACATTAAGCAACTCTGGGTCTAGCAAAGTGTGATGTCAATCTTAATTTTATTTATTTTTTTTAAAGATTTTATTTATTTATTTGACAGACATCACAAGCAGGCAGAGAGGCAGGCAGAGAGAGAGGAGGAAGCAGGCTCCCTGCGAGCAGAGAGCCCAATGTGGGGTTCGATCCCAGGACCCTGGGATCATGACCTGAGCCAAAGGCAGAGGCTTTAACCCACTGAGCCACCCAGGCACCCCCCAATCTTAATTTTAAAAATTATTTATCATCAATAAAAAAGAGATTAGGTCTTAAGGAAATGCATATCCCCAGCCCCAAATCCCATTGTACAGAATTTATTTTGTGTGAGCCTGGATCAAACATGTAAATGTGATGTTTTAAGGTATCACATTGCTTTCCCCATGGAGCTCCTTAACATCCCAGGCACAACTCTTTGCCTCTTGAGGTTAACCTAGAATGCAGCACAGGCCATACAGGTTGCTGGGATACAAATTTTGGCCTCCCAATACTGGGAGCCTCATGAATTTTTTCATCACTTTTTGTTATGATTTTGGAATCCCAGAAATTTGTCTCTGTCTCTAGTAATGTCAGTACTTTCATCAATCTTATCATGATTGTGTTTACCTATATGTATATGATGCTACTGACTACCTCCACCTCCTTCTTGAATTCCTCCTGTCTTGGTGTTCCAAGGTCCTGCCCCTGGAGTAGCCAGGCCAGCTCCTTGCTCTCAGTTCCCTTGACTTAAGTAAATTCAGTGACAATTAATGCAATATGACTCCAGGTTCACCAGAAAATCTCCCTGTGAACCACCTTCTTAAATCCCTTTTTCTAGATTCATTGTCTTGGCTTAGCCAAGCCTCTAGAGGAGTTGTTTGTTTAGACTTAAAAGATATAGAGCAGCACAGATAATGAAATCTATGAAACATGCACCAAGAAGCAAAGACTTGGTATCATTAACACAAGACCCTCCCCCATTATTAGTTCATCCTTCCTCCAAACACACAGAAACCTCTTGTGAGCATCACTGACTGTTGCTTTCCCTCCTCCTCCACTGTGAGACATGATTCTTCCTCTTCAGTCTCTACCAAATGCAAGGCAAACAAATACTGTTTTGAAAGGATTCTAACCCCTAATTTATGATCCACTTTCACATTCTATAAGTTTCTTTCTCACTCCAAAATGAAAACATTGTGTAGATGAGTGAGAATCTCTCTATCTCTTTTCTTAGATTATTTATTTATTTATTTGAGAGAGAGAATGAGAGATAAGGATAGAGAGCATGAGCAGGTTATGGTCAGGGGAAGAGGGAGAAGCAGACTCCCCACACAGCAGGGAGCCCAATGTGGGGCTCCATCCTTGGACCCTGCGATCAAGACCTGAGCTGAAGGCAGATGCCTAACTGACTGAGCCACCCAGGTGCCCTGAGTGAGACTATCTTAATAAAAGTCCCTAAGCTAATAAGCATGTACTGTGTTAAATCAACATCTTGAGACATCAAGCAGCATGTATGTTTCAGTCCTTTTCCTTAATAAACCATTCCCTGCCTCCCATTTTGATGGAAAGGCATGAGTAGACATTTGCTCAAAGGAAAGTGTATTTCATTCAATAATATTATTAGTTTATGTCAATAACAGGACAGGAAATTCAAACCCTGAGGACAAAGAGAGAGTGATTCAGGGAAGGACAAGAAGCAATACAAGCTGAAGGTTAATCTTGATGCCCAGGACTTAGAGATGGGTTGTGAAAAGACAAAGCATTTCTACTCAGCCATGCAAGATGAACCTGCACAAGCTATGCAAAGAAGTGGTAACTTTTAACAGTTTGTCAGTGAGAAAAAGGCAATAGAAGCATTCTCTTCAATTCTCACAGAGACTAGCCCCCCCCTTCACTCTCTAGATGCATGTACTTACAAGCTATAGAGCACTCCTTCTGGGATCTGCTATTTATCTGCCTGGATTTCTCCTATAAAATATCTCCCATGGTCAAAGTTGACACCATGCGTAATTATCTCCCTGCGACTTACATCGCAACACCCAGCCCTTTCCCTTTGGCCTCCTCTCACAAAGTTAGATCCCACTCTCTGATGTATGCTGCACTGTTAAATATGAGTCTGGAAATAGCCAGATCTGTAGTCACAAAACAGGTGTCAAAGAATTTGTTTATTTATGCCAGTAAAGACATTCCATCTAGAGAAGAAACTGTATTTCAAGCCATCCGCTAATTAAACTTGGATTAATTCATTGCTAACCGTACATCTTATGCATAGGTCAAACAAGTGGGTAGAAAGAGAATGTGATGAAAATCACCACCCCTTCACTCTAGCTTCCCACATCTTTGCAATTTGGGTTGGGAGGGAGAGGAGAGGGAAATTTAGGAACTTCCACAAGCTGATGACAAATTATTTATTATATACCTAGAAACCAGAGAAATTACCACAAGATGGTTTGATGGACCCATTAAGTCTACTTTAGGATGCTTCCCATTTTACAGATGAGAATCCTGAGTGAAATAACTTGTCAAAGTCCCAATATCTAGTGGCAGTCAGGATGCACCCATGTTAGTTCCTCCCAGGACAGTGGTTTTAAAAACCACCCCCAAGTGATTTCTGTAATGTAAAATAGCCATTCCTTCAGAATGTGTGGTGTTTCTGACTGCTTCAAAATCTGTCCTGCTCCTGAGAAATAAATTCTCTTCACAGATGTGGCTCACAGAAAACGAGAATTGTTTGGAACAGAATATCCCTCTCACTTATTATGTACTTGAAAAACAACTCGACAATGTCACGAAATTATCTGTGATTCATTTAGACCACATCACTTTAGCACTTGTGAAATTAATGCATTCTTCTTTGTCATGTCTTTGCTTGAACATGTAGTCATTCCAGTCATCACAGGGGTAAGTGAATGTGATCTACCTTCTATTATGCTCTTGGTACAACTAATACATCATCAGATTTCAGAAGTTTTGAGTTTGATGGCACATGTCAAAGCTTAAATTAAACCTGTTTCTGGAGATGAATGCCATTTTTGGCTTGTGAAAGGCAACATACACTGTTCTTTCTCCTGGTGTGTTTCAGGCATTTGCAGAGGCTTTTTCTTTTCAGTCATGGGCCTGAATTGCCTTTATAACTTCAATCAAATATAATTTTATTATTTGTCCATAGATTTCTAGATCCACAGAGGTTTTCCTTCATATAAAGCCATGCTACAGAAATGGATGAGAGGCTGAAAAAAGTAAGAGCCACCACCACCAAGGTCACGTCTGGAGCAAAGGGCAGCTGCTGAGGCCTCATTGCAGGAGATGTCACAATGACATGGTTTCATGCTCCGCACACACCATGCCTGGCTCTCAGCCAAGTCCCAGGGCCATGGACCCTAAACCTTACCCCTGTAAGTCTCTTCTTGGACCTAGGAGTTGCAGAATTTGACATAGCCTCTATTTAAGCCATACTCACCTCTTCTTAACCCAAGAATAATGATTTCATGAAGATGTCAGAGAGATAAGAACAAATTGGTTATTTTCTCTTTATTTTTTGCCCCCCCAAATAGCTTTACTAACCTTATGATCTTCTACAGATCTTTAAGTGCTACATTTACACAAAGGATAGCAGTAGAAATATGAAGTGGAAGGAAGATCAGAGAGCCAAGATAAGGTATACACCATTCTGATCAGGTACAAATTTCAGGGCAAAGAGAAGTATCGATCGCCACAGTCTTGAGATGAACAATTTGAACTTTCAGCACTTTTATTTATGCTTTATGAAATTTCTCTCTTGTTACTCTCTCTACAATCCCCCTGCTCATGTAAGAAGTTCCAAGGGTTGCCCTAGGCCCATGCTTCTCAAACTTTAAAGTGCATACAACTGACCTTGGGATCCTGTTAGAAAGTAGAATCTGATTTAGTAATTCAGAGCGGGACCTGAGAGGTTGCCAAGGCTATCAGACGACGCTGATGCTGCTGGTCCACAGACCTCAGACCACTCCTTGAACAAGGAGACAGGGGACAAGATCCTGAGAAGAGGGAAGGTGCTTTACCCACTGCTGTTTCCACTTTCCTGCTCACTGCCCCGCCACCAAGCCCCAATACCAACAAATAGCTCAGTTAGTATTTGTTATCTCATTAGCCAAAGGCAGACATTGCTCACCACCCTCTTCTACCATGACCATTTTTTGTGACCATAACTGCTTATTGCATCTGTCCAGCTGGCTATCAAGTGTCATCAGTCCTGCTGCTTGCATCTCTCTCACGTGTCCCTCCTTTGCCTTTATACTACATGAGAGTTTTCTGGCTGGCCTTCCTCCCTCTATCCTCTCTTCTCCCTAATCCATGTTTCCCATTTCTTCCAGGATGATAATCTGGAAACAGGATTTTCATTGCCTTGAAGAAAAAAGTCTAACACCCGCCCCATCCCCCGCCAAAGTATACAAGCCCCCTTCCCTTCTGACTGATGTTCAAACTTCCAGATTAATAACATATCACTTCCTCACAACAAATCTCAGGCTCCTGCCAATGAGGCCATAGCTCTCAGAAGAGACTATATTCTTTCACCCTCCTGCCTTGTACATGATTTATTTTCTCTCTGGAAGGCTCTTTTTCTCCCCATCCCTTCTTTTCATGTGGAACATCTTCTTCAAACCCAGCTCAAATGTTGTCTGCTCTTTGAGACTTTTCTGAATCTTCTGTTCTCAGGCTGGTTGTCTAGTCTCTCCTATGGCATGTCTATGCCAAACCCTTTCTGCCTTTTGAGTGCATGTATTATGTTTCATTAGATTCCATTACCCAGCTGTCTAGCCACACTAAAACTGGGATTCCTCAAGATAGAAACTCTGCCTTATTCATCTTTTCCCCACTAATGTATAGAACAGTGCCTGATGTGTAGTAGGTGTTCAATAAATTTTTGCTGCTTGAATAAATGGGGAGTAAAACAACTGTAGAAGCACGTACTGACAATTTGCATAACTAGGTGCTGGTGGCATAGAGAACCCTGCTTTCCCTACCACTCTTCCCTATGAGATTTCCTCTCATGGCACTTCACCTGGTCTCCAGTGTGGGAAAACTCCACTGGTAGGGAGCAGAATAAATACAAAAAAGAATTAGTTGATGGGACCCAAGAAGCCCTAGTCTTTGCCTGAATATTTGGGTTTCATTTGGAAATATCAGGGAGGAATAGTTTTAAAGATATCATACCAAAAATCTTTTTAGGTGATGAACTCTAATAATAAACACATATTAAAAACTAAAAGGTAAATATTTCCTTTTTCTTTTTTTTCTTTGTTTCTTTCTTTTTTTTTTTTTTTTTTTTTTTTTATTGCTGGGCACGATATCTGAATATTCCATGGGATGTGGGAGGCATTTCACAGGACTTACTTATGACTAATGAGTATGTTCTCCTCTTGGAAAGGCATGGTGTGTGTGGAGTGGGTTCAGGCTCCTCCAAAATCCTCATTTATCAGTTGGATATCAACTCCCACCTTCCTGATGGAGCTTCCCCCTATCTTTGGGCTCAACAGACCTGAGAGCATGCCTAGTACATAAGCGCAGCTCATTCCCCTGTGGATCTGTTATGGATTCCTGCAGGAGGGGCCTCTATACTCAGTGTGTGGCGGGATGTATTTTCCTATAGGATGTGTGCTGAATGAAAGATTGCCTTGACTAGCCCTTGCACTTATTCGGGTATTCCTACTTGCCCCCCTCTTTCTGTAATCCAAACAAAAAACACATTTTCTAAAAGAGCATTGAAGTGCAATTTCTTTTCGGTTCTATTCAATTGCATTTTTTTCTTTATACCAATCAAGTGATTATTTATACCGATCAAGATGACTTAGGAATGGTCTTTCTAGTGTCATTTTGTTGATGAAGAAACTGAAAAACCAAGAGAAAGGGAGGACCTGAGTGAGGTAACTCTAGATGATGACTAGAGTTAGGACTACATTTCCTGAGTGCTGGGCCAGTTTGATCTCTAACATGGAGTACCCGACTGTTGATTGTACTTAATAATCTTCATGGGCTTTTGAGTCAAAAGACCCAGACCTATCAATGTCTAGTTCTTTCTGATAAGCTATGGAGCCCAGTATTGTCACCTATAAAACCGGTAGAGCAATAATTAGTACCCCCACAAAGTTATTGTGAGAAACAGATTCTTTATAAAAAAAGGGAAGTATTCTATAAAGACTGAGACATCATATAAAATGTGAGATAATATATATTGGTCTCTGCCCCCAGTTCCTGGCACAGAGTTCCTAAAACCCTTATAATTTCCTAAGCGATGAGAACATTAGGGTCATCTCTTATTCTAATATTTGTATTTGACCTGGTCTTTAACATAGGGCCCCTGAAACTCTTGTAATTTCCTAAGTGATAAGAACACTAAGAACATCTTTTGTTCTAATGAGGTGACCCTGGGAGGGCTCTTAGATAGCTCCTAGATGCAGGCTTGGACCCAGAAAGATGAAGCCGTGATTAGAAGTTTGGAATTTTCAGTCCCATCCCCCACCATTCTCCAGAGAGTAAGGAGGAGCTAGAAATGGAGCCAATGATCTACACAATTAGCCTCCATAAAAATCTCAAAACTACAGGGTACAGAGAGCTTTCAGGTTGGTGAACACATCCACACTGTGAGGGTGACATACCCCACCTCCATGGGGACAGAAACTCCTATGATCAGGACTCTCCCAAATTTCACCCCTATGTATACACTCTGTGACTATTTATCCATATCCTCTACCATATCCTTTAGTAAGTGTTTCTCTGAGATCTGTGAGCCAGTCTAGCAAATTAATTGAGCCCAAGCTAGAGGATGGTGGAACCCTCATTCTTCAGCGGGTTGCTCAGAAGCACAGGTGACAACCTGAACTTGTGACTGACATCTCAAGTGAAAACCAGGAGGTAGTCCGGGATGAGCCCTTCTTGTGAGATCTGATGTTATCTCCAGGTAGAGAGTGTCCAAACTGAATTAAATTGTAAGACACCAGCTGGTGTCACAGAGAATTTCTTGGCATGGGCAAAAGCCTCCTCACATTTGGTGACCAGAAATGTTAGAAGTGTTCTATGTGACTAGTAAAGGAGATACAGAAGGAGCACACACTAGGGAAGAATTAGGTTTTCCCCTATATAGGAAGAAAACACCAGTTTCTTCCTTAACAAACATTAATTATTGCTACTTCTTTCTAACAATGAGTTTGCCAATTTCTTTTGCATACAGATTTTAATAGAATTGTATGCCACCCACAAAGTTAAGACAAACTGATTTTAGAAGTACTACAAACTTTAAAAGTATGCATGTAAACTATACAAGATGAAGCCATTTCTTTGAGCTGTAAATTTGTCTTTAGTATTTCATTTTTTGCAGCTGGCCATGTCCCAACAGACCTCTTCATCATGTCTTCATCATGTCTTGAGTACACTGAATCCATTTTGAGAATTAGCCAGGATGTTCCAATCACTGGGCCCCATCATTTTACCCTCAGCCACTCTTTCCCTGGGGGACATCCAGTGCCAAGCAGAGGTCTAAGACTATATTAGACTAATGTCTCATGGGACTTCACCAGCAGGTTCCCCTGAAGAGCCAGCCATCCAACAGAAGTTTAAGGACTGACTATAATAATGATAACTAACATTTGCATAGACTCAGCTAACAAAGTTGTTACCTGTACAGTCTACAGAGGCAGGGAACTTTTTTTTCCATTTAGAAGTGGAGGCTCACTGATATAAAGTGATTTTTTTCAGGTAACCTAGTGGCAAATTCTGATACTAAATACAAGGTTTTTCCTGCTTCTGCACACTGTTGTCTCAATAAATTCCTAAGGTTGAAAGGAGTATTTCTATCTTCTAGAAGCAATATACAACATATGGGTACAAATAAGGGCAGAGAGAAGGTCTGCCGCTCAAATTTCTGGAGTCCATACATTTGGTGACAATCTTTACATGGTATGTATTTACATGATATGTAGGCTGTTACCATCAATGGTGAATCACAACAGTAACATAGAAGACGTTAAGGACAGTTTGCCATAACATTTGTTTTTACCGGAATATACATACCTTTCCCTGCTGGTGATGCGTTAGCATGAAGGAAGGAGGAAAGGTATGCCTTGGTATTTCTATCAGTCTCCATGGGGACAGGCTCAAAGTCAGAAGCTGATGGTGGGAAGCAAAAAGTATTCTGTCTGTGAATGCCTCTGGATCTCACTCTATTCACCAGATGTGGGCAGAGACAGCTATGGGGTTTAGCCACATTTAGTGATAATGCTTTTCAGCTGCTGCCCAGATGGGGCTCAGATTCAACCTCCAATAACATCTTTGCTTCCCTCTCATTGCACCCATGTACCCCAGGGTTGGCATAGAAAAGCACTCATGATCTTTTATCATTTAGACATCTGGTGCAAAAAGAATTTTTCCCTGGGTTACTTGAAAACTCACAAACATGATTTGGCTGACCTCAAGCAGTTAGAGCTCAAGTGCATAAAAGTGTGAGAAGTTGACAGGAGGTCAGAAGCACCTTGGCTTACACACTGCATCTCACAGCCACCTGGTTCTTTCAGCTGCTGGCATTTGCCATTTCCTCTTTCATGGCCCTTACCCTTTGGGATACTCATAGAAACTACCCAAAGGCCAGAAAACAGAGTAGGAAGCCTCACTGGGGATCACAACCCCCTAAGCCTGTTAGCATCTATATCAACATGACCTTGACGTCCCTCTACACACCCAGGCTCCAGAAACACACGTCTGGACTTCTCCTGATAAACATCCTCTAGCTTGTCTGACCCAAATGCAAAATCACTCTGTCCATGTTCTTCCTGATGTTTTCAGACACACCTGTGTTTGAAGATTTCTCTGCCCTACCTAGGAGCAGCAGGCCTGGCCCAGTGCAAAACGAAAATGCAGGAACCCCTATTCCAAAAGCAGGGGGACGTGTCATTCGAAATATTTAAATACACAACATTTTCTTTCTTGCATGGCCTTGCTTTGTTATTGTGTTTTCTATTTGATATGTAATGTCATTCTAAGTAAAGAAAAATTAAAAATTTAAAGTACTAGCTTTGATTTTTACCATTTGTCTTCATTGTGCAATGCCAGCTTTAAATGCAAATGCAAGCACATTTAACTCATATGTGGAGTCATCAACATTAAGCTATTTGTATATCATGAAAGCATATGTATTTTGCTCTCACCAGAGGAGTGGTAAAACTGCATAAAACTGCATAAAATCCACTGTTTTTCTTTCACTTGTTTATACATACACATACTGCTACCTAAACTCTGTACCACTGGTTTACTGATAAGAAAGGAAGGCTGACACAATACGAGACTGCGAGTTGCCCTCTCCCTCCCTCTCTTTCTGTGTCATCTCTTTCAGCATAAGTGGTTGGCTAGTGCCAGGAGGTCCAGGAATAAGAAAGAATATGACAAAGATCCTTGGTCGTTTGTGTTTCTTGGAACACTACTGCCTTCTTTCTACGTTCACAGCAAATTCTGGTTAGAATGGAAAGCATGACTTA
Organism: Taxidea taxus jeffersonii; assembly: GCA_003697995.1. Classification (NCBI taxonomy): domain Eukaryota; kingdom Metazoa; phylum Chordata; class Mammalia; order Carnivora; family Mustelidae; genus Taxidea; species Taxidea taxus. Next base: position 124,983 of record ML110745.1, read on the forward strand.
CCAGGATTGTCAGTCCTTCCACTTACTCAATCATAGATGTTAACATGCATACCTGGTACTTGCTTTGAGCTTCACTGATCTCCCATGCACTCTGTGATCATGGGTCCCTGTGCTCATGGGCTATCCTGCACTCATGGTATCTTATGTTCATGGGTGGTCATTGTATCCCGTGCTCGTGCGACATCCTGTGCTCAATGGTGTCTTGTGCTCATGGACACCCTTTACTCAAGAAACACCCTATTCTCATGGGCATCCTGTGTTTAAGGGCATCCTGGGCATCTTGTGCTCATGGGACCTGGTGAGAGTTATATGCAGATGAGGGAAATAACTGAGGACACGCATATTGCACATAGCTCCTCCTTTAGGTGTGTTTCCATCGCTCCATTGTTCTTCACTTACAAAACAAACACATCTTCACATTTTGATACATTCTCTTACTGTCTTCATAGTTTTAACCTGTGTGATGTCATAAAACTCTGACCTGTGCAGATATCTCAGGGCCCTAGCTCCATGACACTCCAGATATCTTGTTATTCCTCCTTATGCAGACCTCTAGCCACCCATAGCTGGTGTTAACAAGGGAATCAAAAACAAGCAGTTTCTAGGAAGCCACTTGTCAATTTATTCCTGAATTTGAACATTCTAGTGTGCAACCTGTGGTATCATTTCTAAAAATGGCTACTATAAAATCTAATCACTGCCTCTGTGACTGCCCCTCCTTCTATTATTTACTAATAAACAACAAATGATGGTCTTTCACATTTCCTAGTGTAACAGATGGCACCACTGGGACAAAGACAGGATAAAATCTAGTAAGTGGCAATAACCATTATGAATCAAGCAGAAGAGTTCAAGATTTAGCTTTGCCACTAATGATGCAAGTAGCTTAGCCTCCAGAAGCTTCAGTTTTCTCCTCCATAAAATGAATCACTCACCTCACAGTATTATTTTAAGACTCCAATGAAGTAATGATTATGAAAGTATTTTGCAAACTCTAAAACATCATACAGTTTGTGAGATAATATTATTATAATAATTGTGACCTTAGTTTAGAAATAAAAAATAAATCTTTAACATTAAATTGAAAAGTGAAGTCTCTACTCCCAAAAGTACATTGTTCAATGAATACAAAAAGAAAGTCACCTCCTCTGATCCTGGCCTGCCCCCTCTCTCCTAGTTTCCATACTCCCAGACAAAGAGAGGGAAGAAGATAGGGACATGAGGTGAATGACAGCTAGATGGAGTGGGCACACCTAGACACTGGACTATAAGTTGGTTAATTAAGAGCATGTCTTCTCTGCTTGATACTAAGCTCCACAAATGGACACTTTGTTTTGCTCTTTGCTGTATCCTTAGAGACCAGCACCGTGCTGGGCATGTAGTAAGTGTTCAGCAAAGATTTTTGGAATGAAAGCATAAATGAAGGAGTAAGTGAAAGAATGACAGCATGAATGCATGGCTGAGAGACAGATGAGGAGAGAAGGAGAGCAAAATGTTTAGAGACAGACAGGCTGAAGCTAAATTCATCCTCTAACTTCTAATTTTCATCCCAACTGCTTATTTATCCAGATGACAAGGCAAGCCTTTTTCAGCCTCTTTTAGCCTTCTCCTTAACCTTCTGCTAAAGATTAATAATAGCACAGTTCCCTTCTGCCACATCAAAGGAAAGAATGAGATTTCAGAAGAACATGGTGAACAGATAAGTCTGGGGAATACTTTAGGATCAGTCCTTAGTATTTTGTGTTTTTAAAGAATAGCTTTATGCCTAATCATGAGGGTTTGGTCAATTTCTTACCACCTGTGGAATTTTCTACAGGAGAATGATCCCAAAAGTATAAACAGCCAGAACCATTAACTGAACGTGATACATGGGCTACATGAATTTTTTTTTCCTGCAATGCAACGAAAGCTCTTTTATAAGATGCAGGTGTGCTAAAAATATTACATCCATTCTGTTTATTGTTTTTTTCTAATGAAGCTGAAGGAATTCGCCTTGCAGAATTTGATAAAATAAGTCAACTCATTTATTCTGCACAGATAAAATGTATTTAAAAAGCACGAGTTATGAGATAAATCTTTTTTTCTCTGATTCTCTCCTTTTTTCTCAAAAGAGTTTTTCTAAAATCTTTTTATGCTTTTTCTGTGAATACTGGGATGCCTAGGTGGTATAGTCGGTTAAGCAACTGGACTTTTGGTTTCAACTCAGGTCATGATCTCAGGGTCATTAGATGGAGCCCCACATGGGCTCTATGCTCAACATGGAGTCTGCTTAAGACTCTTTCTCCCTCTCTGTCTGCCCCTCCCCCTGCATTTTATTTCTCCTCTCTCTCATATAAATAAATAAATCATAAATTCCTGTGGACACTATACAAAAAGTTTAAATTTGATTTCTTTTTGTAAAAGTGAGTCTAGGTATTCTGTCACTGCTTTAAAAATAATAAATAAGTGATTTGATTTATAAACACTGACTCAAAATTCTACAACAAAAGAGGACCTGAGTATGCATTTAGGCCTCCATGTAGTAAGTTGGATACAGGTCTCCACTGGGGTGGAGTCTTGGTTCATAATATCTGACAAGCAATAAATACAAATAAATACAAAATTGTAAATAAATAAGCAAAAAAAGCAAATAAAAATTATTTTTTAAAAACAAATTATCAACTAAGTAATATATATAGGATTGTTCAATCACTATATTGTACACCTGAAACTAAGATAACACTGTATGTTAACTACACTGGAATTAAAATGAGAAGAAAGGAAGGAAGGAAGGGAGGGAGGGAGAAAGGAAGGAGAGAGGAAAGGAAAGGAAAGGAAAAAAATAGGAAGGAAGGAAGGAAGAAAGGAAAGAAAGAAGGAAGAAAGGAAGATGCATCCAGATTGAAGAGGAAAAAGCAAAACTGTTACTATTTGCAGATGGCATGATACTATATATAAGAAGCCCTAACTCCACAAAAAGAAAAACAAAAACAAAATCGAAAACAACAAAAAAACAGCCAAATTATTAGAACTAATAAGTGAATTCAGTAATGCATACAAAATTAAGATGTGTGTTAACTGTGTTTCTATATACTAATAATGAGTTATCAGAAAAATAAATTAACAGGGGAGCCTGGGTGGCTCAGTGGGTTAAGCATCTATCTTCAGATCAGGTCATGATCTCAATGTCCTAGGCTCAAGCCCCATTTTGGGCTCTCTCCTCAGTGGGTAATCTGCTTCTCCCTCTGTGCTCTCTCTGTCTCTCTCAAATAAATAAATAAAATTTTAGAAAGAAAAAGGAAAAAGAAATTAACAATCCCATTTATAATTGCATCAAAAGTATAAATATCTAGGAATAAATTTAACCAAGGAAATAAAAGTTCTGTACTCTTAAAAGTATAAGATATTGATGAAACAAATAAAAGACCACAAAAATAAATGGAAAGACATATTGTGCTCATGGGATGGAAGAATTAATATTGTTAAAATGTCCATATTACCCAAAGCAATCTAGATTCAGCGCAATCCCCAACAAAAATAGCAGTGCACTTTTTACAGAGCTGTAACATAGAATCCTAAAATTTGTTTGGAATCATAAATGACTCCAAATAGCCAAAGCAATTTTGACAAAGAACAAAGCTGGAGGTATCATACAACCTGATTTCAAACTATCATACAAAGCTATAGCAATCAAAAGAGTATGGTATTGGCATAAAAACAGACCTATAGATCAGTGGAATAGAATAGAGAGGACAGAAATAAACATATGTGGTCAATTAATCCATGACAAGGGAGGCAAGAATATACAATGAGGAAAAGATAGTTTCTTCAATAAATGGTGTTGGGAAAACTGGACACCTACATACAAAAGAATGAAACTAGACCACTTTCTTATATTATATGCAAAAATAATTTCAAAATGGATTAACAACTTGGATATAAGACCTGAAATAATAAAACTCCTAGAAGAAAACTGGCAATAAGCTCTTTGACACCAGTCTTAACAATACCCATTTTTGGATCAGTCTCAGGCATGGACAACAAAAGCTAAAATAAACAAATGGGAATACATCAAAATAAAAAGCTTTCACACAATCAAAAGAACAAATCAACAGAATGAAAGGGCAACCTACTGAATGGGAGAAATATCTGTAAATCATATATCTGAAAAGAGGTTAATAACTTACACACAATATTTTAAAAAACCTTGATTAAAAAAAAAGACAAAGATCTTGAATAAACATTTTTCCAAAGAAGACATACAGATGGCCAACAGGCACATGAAAAGATGCTCAGCATAACTAATTATCAGGGAAATGCAAATTAAAACCATAGTGAGATATCACCTCACACCTGTCAGAATGGCTAGTATCAAAAATTAAAAAAAAAAAAAAACAAGTGTAGGCATGAAGGGGGAGAAAAGGGAACTTTCATTACTATTGGTAGGAAAGTAAATTGGTGCAGCCACTCTGGAAAACAGTAAGGAGTTCCTCAAAAAATTAAAAATAGAACTACCATACAACCCAGCAATTTCACTTCTGGTTATTGTCCCACAGAAAATAAAAATACAAATTCAAAGTGATATATGTGCCCCATGTTCACTACAGCATTTTTTATAATAGCCAAGATATGGAAGCAGGAGATAAATGGAGATAAATGTCTGTCAGGAGATAAATGGATAAAGAAGATGTGGCATACACACACACACACACACACACACACACATACACTAGAATAGTACTCAGCCATAAAAAGCAAGATCTTGCCATGTGTAACAACATGGATGGACCTAGAGGGTATTATGCTAAGTGAACTTAGAGAAAGACAGCTTCTGTATAATTTTATTTATATATGGAATCTAAAAACAAAACAAAAACAAACAAAACAAAACAGGAACAGACTGATAGATACAGAAAACAAATTCTTAAGTCACCAGAGTGGGGAGGGGGTGGGAGGATGGGTGAAATAGGTGAGGGGTTTGAGAGATACTAACTTCTAGTTATAATTTAAATAAGTCACAAGGGTATTAAGTACAGCATAGAGAATATTGTCAATAATACTATAATAATTTTGTGTGGTGACAGATGGTAATGAGACTTATCATGGGAATCATTTTGTAGTGTACAAAAATATTAAATCACTATGATGTACACCCAAAACTCATAGGATACTGTATATCAATTATACTTCAATTAAAAAACCCTGATGTACTAGTCATTGTAACTTCTAAGTTCAATTAGGTGAATTCTCTCTTTTGTTAACCAGATTCTTATACCAATAAAAAGGTCATCGTAATTGCCAGTTAGTATTATGCTACACTGCAAGGGAGTAGCACCAAGATTAAGTAGTATCATCACTGAGAGGACAGAAATTGGGTTTCCTTTTGTTAGTGCTCCTAGCCTATAATATGTGTACTTGGCTCTGTATCCCTCAGCTGCCCCTGGTTTCAACAAACATTCTTGAGGAAAGCCAAGAGGTATTGATGCTTCCAGGATGATTCACT
>ML110745.1:130474-153680 GCA_003697995.1 Taxidea taxus jeffersonii
TTCTTGAGGAAAGCCAAGAGGTATTGATGCTTCCAGGATGATTCACTTTTTCTTCTTTCTTCCCCACTTTCTTTGGGAAGCACTTCCAGATTGATGATTTCACTCTTTCCTGTGAGTGCTCATAAAGACTTAATAATGAGCACTAGAGGGAACTTCACAAAGGTAGACAAATAACTACTAGGTAGTTGTGACTTGAACAATGAAGAGCTCACACAGGCCCTGGAGAGTTCCAGCCCCAGCCAGGCAGAGTAGAGATCTTAATGATGACCAGATAATTCAGTGGAGACTCTAGGTGGGTCACACCTAAGTAGTGACACTGAACTAACACTACATTGAGGAGGACTCTGGGAGGAAGGGAAGGAGGAAGCGGGTTGGGGGGAGAATGCAGATAAGAAACAAAGAAAAATTAAAAGGCAAAATTTTAGCAGACAACTGACTCAGCTGGCATTAGTCATTTTGCAATTCTCTTTTCCTTCTTAACATTCATATATGATTGGTGGAACTATAGCAGCTATGTTGCCACCTGAAGCACTTGAGGCTGAAAGCTGGCACTAAGGTTGTCAGAGCAGAACAATGGAAAGAATCTGGTATATTCATGACACTGCAGCACCACTGCTATGTTAACTGTTTACTCCAGCCCTTGTGTTACATATCTTGCTTAAACAACTATTATTTTTGTTTTCTTTCATATGCAGTCAAATTTTTTTTAATATTTTTTTATTTATTTATTTATTTGATAGAGAGAGAAAGAGTACAAGCAGGGGAAGCAGCAGCCAGAGGGAGAGGGAGAAGCAGGCTCCCCTCTGAGCAGGTAGCCCAACACAGGCTCTATCCCAGGACCCTGGGATCACGACCTGAACCGAAGGCAGATGCTTAACCGACTGAGCCACCCAGGTGCCCCATATGCCACCAAATTAAACCTTAACTGAATCACAAATTAGTAGAACAGACAGGAAAATCTAAAAAATAGATGAAAATATGTACAATATTTGATTAAAAAGATAAACATGATAATAGTAACACTTCAAATAAGTAAGGAAAAGATAGACATTTCAATAAATGTCACCGGAAATGGGATAACCATCTGAAAAAGCGAAGTGGGAACCCTGCCTCACATGTTCAAACTAAATTTCACTTGGATCCAAGATTTAAATGTTAGAAATAAAACCATAAAAGTGATGAGGGAACAGAAGGCTAGCTGAAGACAAAGCACAAGCTGACACCCTGTAACCCAACCTCCCCCACCTCACCACCCCCAGCTCTGGGTGGGATATGCTTGACATTCTTCCAAGAAGCTCCCAACTGGCTTAATGTTAATGCCTTACTAGGAGGAAAAACCACCTTAACTTGACAATGGCAAAGGCCTCCAGTATCTTGTAGGTCCTCCTTAGCATACGAAAGTTCTCTTGAAAACCTCCTTTTTTCCTATCCCCTACTCACAAGTATATAATTAGCCACCCCTGGTGCAGCAGCTCTTTCTGCCCATGGGTCCTGTCTCCATGATTTAATAAAACCACCTTTTTACACCAAAGATGTCTCAAGAATTCTTTCTTGATCATCAGCTCTGGACCTCACCCCAACAGACCTCACCTATATTCTGAAACTACATCAAAAGTGAAGAAGAAAATGGACCCTCAACTCTATGTTCAACTAATCTCTGTCAAATCAGGAAAAAATATACAATGGAAAAAAAGACAGTCTCTTCAATAAGTGGTACTGGGAAAATTGGACAACTACATATAGAAAAATGAAACTGGATCATTCTCTTACACCATACACAAAGATAAACTCAAAATGGATGAAAGACCTCAATGTGAGACAGGAATCCATCAAAATCCTAGAGGAGAACATAGGCAGTAACCTCTTCGACAGTAGCCACAGCAACTTCTTTCAAGACATGTCTCCAAAGGCAAAGGAAACAAAAGCAAAAATGAACTTTCGGGACTTCATCAAGATCAAAAGCTTCTGCACAGCAAAGGAAACAGCTGACAAAACTAAGAGGCAACCCATGGAATGGAAGAAGATATTTGCAAATGACATTAAAGATAAAGGGCTGAACTTCTCAAACTCAACACTTAAAAAAACAAATAACCCAGTCAAAAAATGGGCAGAGGGCATGAACAGACATTTCTCCAAAGAAGACATACAAATGGCTAACAGACACATGAAAAAATGCTCAACATCACTAGCCATCAGGGAAATACAAATCAAAACCACAATGAGATAACACCTTACACCAGTTAGAAGGGCAAAAATTAACAAAACAGGAAACAACAAATGTTGGCAAGGATGTGGAGAAAGGGGAACCCTCTTACACCATTTGTCGGAATGCAAGCTGGTACAGCCACTCTGGAAAACAGTATGGAGGTTCCTTAAGATGTTAAAAATAGAGCTACCCTATGACCCAGCAATTGCACCACTAGGTATTTACCTCAAAGATACAGATATAGTGGAAAGAATGGGTACATGCACCCCAATGTTCATAGCAGCAATGATGTCCACAATAGCTAAACTGTAGAAGGAGCTAAGATGCCCTTCAATAGATGAATGGATAAAGAAGATGGGGTTCATATACACAATGGAATATTACTCAGCCATCAGAAAGGATGAATACCCACCCTTTGCATCAACATGGATGGAACTAAAGGGTATTATGCTAAGTGAAGTCAAGCAGAGAAAGACAACTATCACATGGTTTCACTCATATATGGAACATAAGAAATAACACGGAGGGCCATAGGGGAGAAATCAGAGAGGGAGATGAACCATGAGAGACTACAGACCCTGGCAAAAAAACTGACAGATACAGAAGAGGTGGGGTGGGAGGATGGAGTAACAGGGTGATGGGTACTAAGGAGGGCACCTGTTGTGATGAGCAGTAAGTGTTACACACAACTAATGAATCATTGAACACTACATCAAAAACTAATGACAGTGGCTAACTGAACATAATAAAAAAAAGTGCAAGAAGAACTCATAACATTTTTAAAAATAACCCCAAAGGAGAAAATATCTTTTTAAATATGACACAAAATGTAAAGGCCATAAAAGACCGATAAATTCAATTATGCAAAAATAAAAATAATGTGTACAACATGGCAAAAATGTATAATGAGTCAAAAGAAAACTAACAAACTGAGGAAAATATTTTCATGTCATATCATAGGTAAAGGATATCTTCCTCTATATATGTAATGAGTTCTACAACCAATTAAAAAATAAAAGGACCACTGACACAACAGAAGAGTTAGAAGGTGTGAACAGAAGGGTCACAGAAAAAAAAATCAAAACCCACCACACATGTCTCCTAAGCATATGAAAAGAGTGCTTAATTTCACTTGTGACAAGGACAATACAAATTAAATTTGAATGATATAGCATTTTAAGTCATCAGATTGAGATATCATGGTGGTGAGAAGTAGGACTTTACTCTCACATATTGTTAGTAAGAATATAATTGCTTCAAATATGAGTTAAGAAAATCTGACAAAAAAAGGAGTTGGTTAAATAAATAAATAAAAATAAATAAATAAAAGTTGGTTAAGTGTCTGCCTTCAGCTCAGGTCATGGTCCTAGGGTCCTAGGATCAAGTCCTGAGTGCGACTCCTTAGTCAGTGGGGGACCTGCTTCTCCCTCTGCCTGCCGCTCCCCCTGAGTGCTCACTTGCTCTCTCTCTCTGACAAATCTTAAAAAAGAAAGAAAGAAAGAAAGAAAATTTGGCAATATCTTTTAAAATTAAAAATGCACATAGCTTTTGACTCCTTGAATCCTCCTCTAGTTATTTATCCCAAAATATACTCCCACATTTGTGAAAGGATTTATCCATTTATCAATAAATGAGCACCTACTCTATTTAAAGCATTTTTTCCAGGCACTATTTATACAAAGATATACTCACTGGATATCATATATTTTGTGATAGAAGAAAGTTAGAAACAGTCTAGGTATCCATGAATAAAAAGACCGGACAAAATAAATTATGGTACATCCATACAATGATAGATCATGAATCTATTACAAAGAAGCAGGAACAAATCTTGCAATATGGAAAGATTTTTCAAAATATAAGCTTCCTGAAGGTGTGGATTTTTGTTTTGCTTACTACTATGTCCGTAGCACATAGAAGGATGTATAGCACCTATTAGACTTGCAATAAATCTTTGATGAACTAACAAAGTGGAAAAGGCAAAGCACATTTCTAAATGTATAGATAACCTTTGGGTACATAAGAACTGATAACTCAGATTCTTTCCTAGGACAGTATTAGGGAATGGGGCATCAGGGAGTGAATCAGGCTCCTTTCACGCCATACAACTCCTTGTACCTTTTGAATGCTGTCCCATGTGAATTAATTGCCTCTTCAGAGAAGTTCACATCTGCATCTCTTCAGATCCTTTTTTGCCTCCCTACAGGTGATGGCTTGAATAGGAATTAGCATTCCTTGGTGGCTTCTGAGATACCTCCAGCAAAATGCCAGGCATTTTTCATAACTGTATTCATCTTGCTAACATTTAATAGGGGCATGTCTGTTAACCCTCACCCACTCACAAGCAATTCAGTTGAGATTTCAAGGAGTGAAGTGACTCATTCCCACATACAAAGATGTGTGTGGGCCCTCCAGGGCCCTGTGAGAAAACAATGACCTGCACGGTCACTCAACAGTTTCATCAGGTGTTATTTGCCCGTCGGCTCTGCTCAGAAGCTTTTCCGACACCCCACCCCCCTCCCACCTGTGACACCCACACCTTCTCAGTCTGGACCAATATTCTACAGCTGTGTTTCTGAAGGGCCCTATGATTATGTCTCCCAAAACTCTAACTCAGCACAATACACTTTCCTGCATCGCTAACAGTCTCCCACACTAAAGAATCAATGCCTTTAATGAGGGAACCAAAGGCTAGCTTAGGACAAAGCACTCTGTAACCACCCCCCCCCCCAACACACACACACTCCTGGGTGGGACATGTATGATGTTCTTCCAGGAAGCTCCCAACTATCTTAATGGTCATGCCTTGCTAGAGGGAAAAACAACCTTAACTTGACAATGGCAAGTCCTCCAGTATCCTGTGGGTCTTTAATATATGAAAATCCTTTTAAAACCTCCCTTTTTCTTACCTCCCCTCACAACCCTGATTCAGCAGCTCTTTCTTCCCATGGTTCCAGTCCCCAGGCTTTAATAAAACTACCTTTTTGCAACAAAGACATGTCAATAATTCTTTCATGGCCATCGGCTCCAGACCCCACCCCACTGAATGTCACCTGTCCAAAACCCCATCACCTTGGGGCAAGAAGGTGATGTTTCAGAACTACTGCTTCTGTAGTTCTGTCATCTAGTGCATTATCCAGCTTAGTAATTCCTCAATCAGTGTTTGAAAAATGCATATATGAAGGATTGAATTAATAGTTCAGATGTCTTTTGCAAAGAAATCCCAACCCCATGGGTATTTTGGTAACATGTTAGAGGCTTGACTGTTTCCTCGAGTGGAGAGAACTCATTCAATGGATGCAAGTAAAATGTACCTGTTGAACAGATAGATCACCATCAGAATCAGAGCAATAGGCCAACAGACACATGAAAAAGTGCTCCACATCACTGGGCATCAGGGAAATACAAATCAAAACCACAATGAGATACCACCTCACACCAGTCAGAATGGCTAAAATGAACAAGTCAGGAAATGACAGATGCTTGCGAGGATGTGGAGAAAGGGGAACCCTCCTACACTGTTGGTGGGAATGCAAGCTGGTGCAACCACTCTGGAAAACAGCATGGAGGTTCCTCAAAAAATTGAAAATAGAGCTACCTTATGACCCAGCAATTGCACTACTGGGTATTTACCCTAAAGATACAAACGTAGTGATCAGAAGGGGCACGTGTACCCGAATGTTTATAGCAGCAATGTCCACAATAGCCAAGTTATGGAAAGAACCTAGATGTCCATCAACAGATGAATGGATAAAGAAGAGGTGGTATATATATACAATGGAATACTATGCAGCATCAAAAGAAATGAAATCTTACCATTTGCGATGACATGGATGGAACTAGAGCGTATTGTGCATAGCGAAATAAGTCAACTGGAGAAAGACAACTATCACCTGATCTTCCTGATATGAGGAAGTGGAGATGCAACGGGGGTGGGGGTTAAGGTGGTAGGAAAAGAACAAATGAAACAAGATTGGATCGGGAGGGAGACAAACCAAAAGAGACTCTTAATGTCATAAAACAAACTGAGGGGGGTGGGGGGAGAGGGGTTGGGGGAGGGTGGTGGGGTTACATTATATGTTTAAATAAAAAAAAGCTTAAATAAAAAAAAATTAAAAAAAAAAAAAGAATCAGAGCAATAGTACTGAGACTCCAGTAGAAGGCCAAGCCAGAGATTCCATCAGGAGAAGAGATGAAAGGCCAAAGCTCCACAGGAACAAGCTAGTTGTAGACTGTAAGACAAAACAAGTTCAGACCTTTAAAAAGTTGACCTTGAGTATAGCAAGAGCTTGGGTCTTGGTTATGGGGGGTGGGGGTGCAGAAGTTCAGGGGAAGGCTGTGTGGCTAAAATATGCAAATTTGGGCTAGAGAAAATGTTAGTTCTGATTTTACATCAGGGATCTTCCCTGTTGTGCCAAAAATTGTTCCCAGATGATGTCATCCTACCTGTGCAAGAAACTGCTAACATTTCCCCATTTTGCTTATTGATCAAATCCAGCTAAAGTTGTGACAGTACTAAAGTGGGTAGGGGAGGACCGAACATCCAGATTTCATCTGCTGAAGTTTGAGTCAAAACAATTCTATGTTGTATTTAATCACTTCTAAATATTTTGTGGGTGTTAGTTGTGCCTCCCAACCATATTAAAAATCTCCCCATGGGTGGGAAACTTTCTTGACATCCTTCACCAGGTTTTGCACAGCACTGGGTGCATATAGTGCTTGATGATCTTTTGCTGATTGACTAATTGAAATGTACCTCCTGCCCAAAGGCAAGACCTAAAATAGTGCACTATATTCTTGTTCAGACAATAAACTTGGCTGAACTCTTGTCATTTGCAAATCCTTTTTACTCAGCTGTGGAATGTGCCTTTCTAGGTTAATGTACACATGTATCTGAAGTAAGTTAGCTCTCCTTGGCAGATTCTGGTTTTTAGTATTACCTTCATTATTTTCAGATTCTATTTGTACAAGCCTCTCACAGGGTAGAATTTACTCTGTATTTAGATACAAATGCATCAGTTATGAGTATTCTGATGAAGTCTAAAGAGAGACACTCGGGCCCTAGCCTCCGCTCTCCTGCCAGCTAGTCATCTCAGATTTGGCCAGGCTTTCCACCAGACTTGGCCCCAGCTTCCTTAACTGAGTGAGTCTCCAGGCTGGATGGCTGTTCAAGTGTCTTCTAGCACTGTTCTTCTGTGAGATTTTGTGATAATGGCTTTAACTGTGGCTTTCCTCTGCAGTTAATAGTACACCCTGCACCAAAGGCCTAGAGGAAGATAGGACAGACCACATTTAGCCTTCTATTTACAATCTCAGGAGTAACTCAATTTTTAATGCAGGGGCAACAAGCTAAGGAGACTTCACTCTATTTTCCCTAGAAATTATATTAACATGCAGGTGGCCCAGCCATCTCACTGCTAATCATTTCTTTGACATAAAGATATACAATATTCCTGTTAAATATGCACATGTTGGGCATGAAGGAGGGATAACACATTATCCTATCAACTGGATGTTTCAGATTGATCCTGAAGAATCAAGCAAAGGATGTAGCATGGGGTGGGGGGGGGTGGAGAAAGAAGGAAAGAAAGAAACAGCAATGGATTTAAAATTCACACAGCTGTGTAGCATGTGGCATTTTGTTTCTTCATCTGCAAGGTGGAATAATAAAATATCTTGTATTACCTGATGGGTAAAGAATGGATGATATGCTCAGGAAATCACATACACAGAAAATAGGTGAGAGGTCATCCAGTGAAGTACTGTGGGTGTGAGTCCTAGCGCTCAGCCTTACAGGGCCCAGGGTTCCTTTGTGGGAAAGAATGCCAAATGATAAAAGAAGGGAGCAAAAACAGGACACACCTCACCTAAGACCATGCAGCTCAGAGAATTTTCAGAATTCAGCTGTAGATCATCTGCCTCCATAAACAGACAGATAACCCAGAATGTTAAAGAGAACAAAAATAAATTTTTTGAAGAAAAAAAGAAAATTAAAATTTTTCTCAAATTGATTCTTTAGGCATTTATTAATGTACAATTACTCACCCTAATCTCGTCTCTCATCCAGGCTGGGGTTTTCCTCTCTTTGATTTATCAGTACTAAATTTGCTGGGAGTTTTCAAAACCAGCAGGTATGGCTCCCCTTACAAGACTCCCTAAAAGGCTGCCTTATCTAGCCTCCTGGGTTGCTGCAGCGCCCATAATTAAGCAGACATATGTATATTCTCATAGTTTCCAAAGTGGTGTGAAATGATATATTCAATTAGTTTAATCTAGCAGTATTTGTAGACATTCACTTGACTAGTGTTTCATCGCTGCAGCCCGTGGTCACCCTTGGCATTTCATTTATAAATCTAATTTGGATTGCTGGCTCCAAGACATCCAAGACAAATCTGGAGGCTAGAGTCACATCTGTATTCCTGTGTTTCGGGTGGAAATTATGGTGATAACGAGAGAGTCTTAGAGAATAAATGAAGAAATTTGGGGACTGTCTTCAAGTTGTTTAAACACATGTGTTTAGTTCTGCCAGAAAAGACTGAAAGCCTCCAGAATGCAGCCTTCCTTCTACACTGCAGAAGAGTTTCCCAATTCTCCTCATTTACAAGAACTCATGTCCTAACAAAGCCACCCCGGAGCAGGGTCAAGTTCTCATTAGGAGCTACTTTTTTAAAGAGCTATACCACACTTGGCTTGGCACTGGAGAGCTCTGCAGAGAGGCTGTACTCTGTGAGTACTCCCCAACTTGAAATTAAGTTTCTAATTGCAAACAAGCCTGTCTTGAGACAAGAGAGGGTCTGAACCCTACTGAACAACCATCTCTCCCAGCATAAGCCACTATTTACAAAAAAAAGGGCAAGCTTCTGCAGGCCTATTAAAGTTGGGTTAAAGTTTGTCGTGAATAAGCAAAGAGACTGCCAGTAGCCAACAGTTCAAGCCAATTATCAAAACCCCAAACCAGAACAGATTCTCAGAGCCTCCTGTTTCAAACTGTGTAGCCTCAGGAAGAAGAGAATTAAAATACAGTGAAGTACTTTGCACTTGCCACTTTTAATCCGACCAGTTTGAAAGATTTACATCTTGTATCCAATTATTGGCAACAACATATGACATTTGAAAAGTTAATGAAGTAGAAGGATTGGAAGAAAGGATAGATGTTTGTATTTCCTATGGGCTTATACCCCAAAGTGAACTTGAAAAAAGAACATGAGCACATTTTCCAGTCTCTTGTCACCATTATTATGGTGACTGATATTTTTGTGATGTATTTAATTAACATGTCGGTAGTTTACAATTCAAAGGACACGAAATAAAGATGTCTTTACTAAATAATAAAGGAATCCACCAGCCATAAGTATCTTCCTAATGAAATAATTTATGAAAACTCAATTTATTAGCATAAACTAAATTAGATCCTTCTTCTCTTCTTTTATGTCCAAAATTGTGTCCCCTACCACCAACATTCATATATTGAAGTCCTAACTCCCCATAACTCAGAATGTGACTGTATTTAGAATCAGGGCCTTATAATTTTTCCTTGATGGCCTGGCATGACGTGCTGGATAAAAGGAAGTGCTGCAATTAGGCTTTTAGCAATGCAGTGGTGAGGTGTGGGGAGAGGGGATGAGTCCTATTGATGTGGGAAACAAAGACAAAAGAAAGATTAAATTCCCTTACTACTTATAGTCCATTCATGAGTCTTTGAAACAGGCAGACTAACATTCCTGGAGGAGCTCAGCTGCCTCAGTGTTAATACTTTGTAAGGGCAAAAGGCAATCTTAGCCGGACCCCCCCATCCCAGTCCCTGGGATCCTGTAAGCCTTCTTTAACATATAAAAATTCCTTTGGAAACTTCCTTTATTTCTACCCCCCCCCCCAAGACATATGTTGGCAGTCACCCCCAAGAATATGGCCCACTGGATATACTTCTGAAGGATTTCATGACTAAGACTTTATTAGACAGTAATAAATAAGCTTTTCCTAACAGCTAGCCCCCTCAAAGTCCTGAAAACCTTGTTTCCAAAATTTCTTAGAGACTTTATGCTATCCCAACTTGAAACTATATAATCGACACTCCTCATGATCCCAGTGCAGATCTTTCTGCCCATGGGCCCTGTTTCCGTGCTTTAATAAAACCACCTTTTTGCACCAAAGACATCTCAAGATTTCTTTCTAGGCCATCAACTTTGAGCCCTAATGTCTTTCCTACATCACTATGATTAGGTCTCTTTCATGAACAAGTGCCTCTCAATTTAAATTTCGTACATGCTTCTCATACCCTCTCCCTTAAGTGGGCCAGGGTAGCTAGAGTGGGCTAGAGTTGGGTATTTCTTCTCTCCCACATGGAAGGTTAGAGCCATCTGTTGGACATTTTCCTTTCCCCACATCAGTTAGGCTCTGATAAACCCCCCAGAGCTTAGGTTCTGGTTAAATAGCTTTCCCTGAAGGTAGACCTTCTTAAGGAAAACAGAGTACTCTGGTGTATTTCAGAATGGTTCATTTTCCTCTTTATCTTTTGGAAGCATGAGAGGAATTATCTCTGGTATTCAGCATGAAAACTAGCAAAGCTCTGACAGGTAAAACTCATAAAAGTGTGTGTGTGTGAGGCATGGTGGGGGACACAATGTCTGGGTCCTCCTAGAGTTTTTATCTCTCGGACTTGTCCACATTGAGCCTCCAACAATTTGTCCATCACAATTCAGGTTTCTCTGTCTCAGAACTGCTTCCCACAGTGATTTCAGCTCTGATAAATTGTGATTCTCCATATTTGCCTGTCCTTCAATTTTAGTGGCAGTGGCTTACACTGTCACTTCACTACCCTTACAAATCTAAAAGCTGTTAATTTTTTAGTTTATTCAGCTTTTTATCTGTTGCTAGAATGGAATGGAAACATCTAAGCTTCTTATGTGCCAGTCTGGACTCTGAAAATGAAATATGGCTTTAAAGAGATAATTAAGGTAAAATGAGATTATATGGGTGGGCACAATCCAATATGACTGCTGTCCTTATAAGAAAAGATTAGGACAAAAAACACACAGACTGTGGAGTGACCATGTGAAGACACAGAGAATGCAACCATCTGAGAGCCAAGGAGAGAGACCTCAAAAGAATTAAAATCTGCTGACACCTTGATCTTGGACTTTTAGCTTCCAGAACTGTGGGGAGATAAACTTCTATTATTTAAACCATGCTGTCTGATATTTTGAATGGCAGCCCTAGAAACTAATATACCTTCATCTCTTTTCAAGAGGCTCACCATTTCTTAAACTATTCGTCATAATAAACTCGTATT
Organism: Taxidea taxus jeffersonii; assembly: GCA_003697995.1. Taxonomy (NCBI): domain Eukaryota; kingdom Metazoa; phylum Chordata; class Mammalia; order Carnivora; family Mustelidae; genus Taxidea; species Taxidea taxus. The sequence continues at coordinate 141,970 of ML110745.1, forward strand.
GGGTGATATAGACATAGACATACACAGACATGGCAGTGTCTGTGTGTATATATATTTAGCATATATAACTTGATCTGAGGATTTTCTCTTTAAAATGTGCTACATATCAACTTGCTGATGGCTAAAAATGTTTAAGTAAATTTGCCAGATTTGAAACACATTCACCTCTAATAATTGTGAAGGAGTTAAGATTTTATTCCTCTCACAAGCTAAAAAGTTAGCTTGCTAGTTTCATAGATGCTGGCAGAAGACATAAGACTGTTGGGTCAGAGACAAAGAGTTTTGTTACTCACAGCATAGCAGGTAGGATGGGCTTTGTGTTCACAATGATTTCCTTTGCCCCCAAAGTCTCAAAGGAGTAACACAAATGTGAGGCCAAGTGTATGCTGTTTACACAATGGATTCACATCACAGCTTGAGGAACTCACACTTCAAAACCTCCATTTCTTACTATGAACTGCTAATTTCTCAGAAGGAAACATTATCTTCATTACTTCAGACAGTAAACAAAGCTGCCCTCTCTCCTGGAGGCAGACACTATCTAAATATTCCAAGGTTGTTTTTATATAGATCCTTGAAAAAATAGTCTGGAACAAAGGCAGTCATACTCAGAGTCTCTACTCAAAGACATGCAGAAACATAAAAGTTCCATGGTAATTGCCTCTCAACAATCATTTTAAAGGATAGTTCCTTTAAATGATTATTAACTACAAAAAAATTTGTAGAAGCCCAATTTGTAAATGTTTATTTTGGAGAAAGCATTTGGGTAATGATGAATTAGTACAGCTATAAGTTAATAAAATACTTGACAACAGATTATATAATTTATAATCTCTTAAAAAATAATATCTTTAGCTTAATTGAAAATTTAAAAATTCCTATTAATAAAAAATTATTTGTTTTAAACAGATTTATAAGACATAAATTGTAAGAATTTAAGAGAGATTATAAGAGAGAATGTTTACTTAAAGCTGAAGTTTGAGGAAAAACAGTTTAATAGTGTTAAATCTCTTCCTCCCTCTTCAAAATATTTTCCTCACCTAATTACCAGGATAAAGTCTGACCTGGATTTCCTCTTAGTTCTCTGGCTGCTCCTTCTCAGTCTCTCTTACTGGTTCTTGCCCTTTTCCTTGGCCTCCTAACATTAGAGTGGCCCCAGGGCTTAGTTCTGGGACCTCTTCTCTTCTCTATTTAAACTTACTTTCTTGGTGCTATCATCCATCTTCTTATCTCTTATGGAGAGAGGACCTCCCTCTCTCCAGACTTTTATGTTCAGTTGTCCAATTGCCTAATCAACAACTCCCTTGGGGTTGAGATTAAATTGGCAGACTAACAGGGGAATCTATCTTTGTCTTGTCCCTCTAAACACAGCTGGATAAATATCAAACCATTCTGAATCCCTGAGAACTTGATATGAGGCCTGAGAAAATAAATAATCAGCAAAACTAAAAGACAACCTATGGTATGGGAGAAGATATTTGCATATGACTTATCTGATAAAGGATTAATATCCAAAATCTATAAAGAACTTATCAAACTCAACACCCTAAAAACAAACAATCCAGTTAAGAAATGGGCAGAAGACAGGAATAGACATTTTTCCAAAGAAGACAACCAGATGACTAGCAGACACATGAAAAGACACTTAACATCAGTCATCATCAGGGAAATACAAATCAGAACTACAATGAGATACCACCTCTTGCCTGTAAGAATAGCTAAAATTAACAACAAAAGAACAACAGATGTTGGTGAGGATGCAGAGAAAGAGGAACCCTCTTAACACTATTGGTGGGAATGTCAACGGGTGCAGTTATTCCAGAAACAGTATGGAGGTTCCTCAGAAAAATTAAAAATAGAACCACCCTATTACCCAGCAATGGCACTACTAGATATTTATCCAAAGGATACAAAAATACTAATTCAAAAGGGCACATGTGCCCCAATGTTTATAGCACCATTATCAACAACAGCAAATTATGGACAGAGCCCAAATATCCATCAACTGATGAATGGATAAAGAAGGGGTGGTATGTATATATGCATATACATATACATATGTGTGTGTGTGTGTGTGTGTGTGTATAAAATGGTATATTACCCAGCCATCAAAAAGAATGAAATCTTGGGGTGCCTGGGTGGCTCAGTCAGTTAAGTGGGATAAAGTCCTGCATCAGGCTCCATGCTCAGCAGGGAGTCTGCTAGAGATTCTCTCTTCCTCTTCCTCTACCCCTCCCCCAGCTTGTACATGCTCTCTCTCCCCTAATAAATAATTTTTTTTTAATTTTGTTTATTCATTTGATGGAGAGAGAGAGATCACAAGTAGGCAGAGAGAGGGGGAAGCAGGATCCCCGCTGAGCAGAGAGTCAGATTTGGGGCTCCATCCCAGGACCCTGAGATCACCACCTGAGCCTAAGGCAGAGGCTTAACCCACTGAGCCATCCAGGTGCCCCAAATCTTTTTTTTTTTTTTAAGAAAAGAATGAAATCTTGCCATTTGCAACAATGTAGATGGAGCTAGAGTGTCTTATGCTAAACAAAATAAGTCAGAGAAAGACAAATATTATTTGATTTTACTCATATGTGGAATTTAAGAAACAACACAGATGAACATAGGGGAAGGGGGGAAAAAAAAAAGAAAGGGAAGTAAACCATAAGAGATCCTAACTATAGAGAACAAACTGAGAGTTGGTGGAGGGGAGGTGGGCAGGGATGGGCTAAATGGGTGATGTGACAAAAGCTAAGAGCAGGAGGCCCCAGTGAGAATAAATGAAAGAAACAAGATGGGATCGGGAAGGAGACAAACCAAAAGAGACTCTTAATGTCATAAAACAAATTGAGGGTGTGGGGGGGGGGTGTTGGGAGAGGGTGGTGGGGTTACCTTATATGTTTAAATAAAAATTAAAAAAGAATTAAAAATAAATAAATAAATAAATAAATAAATGGGTGATGTGTATTAAGGAGGGCATTTGTGGTGATGAGCACTGGGTGTTATAGGTAAGTGGATGAATCACTAAATTTCACACCCAAAACCAGTATTACACTATATGTTAACTAACTGGAATGTAAATGAAAATTTAGAGGGGAAAAACTCCCCTAGATATCTAATAGATATCTCAACCTTAACGTGTTCAAAACTGAACTGCTGGTTGTTTGCCCAAATCTCTCCCACCCATAGCCTTCCCATGTCATGGCAATTCATGGCAACTCCAGCCTTCTAGGTGCTCAGGTTTCAAAACTTGGAGTCATCCTTGTCCTCATGCTTTCCTCATGTCCTACGTTCTGTACATAAAACCAGTCTTTTCTTTCTGTGGAATATATTCAGAATCTGATTCTTATCTGCAGCAACTAATTTAGTCCAAATCAACCTAATTTGCTATTATTTCTCAATAGGATTAATACTGAAGCATCTTTGTTGATTTCCTTTATTCTGCTTTTGCCCCTTATTATTTATTCCCTACAAAGAGTAAGTGATCTTGTTAAAATGTAAGCCATATGATGTCTCTCTTGCATTAAAAACTTTGCAGTAGCTCCCAATGTCACTCAGAATAAAAGCAAAATCTCTACAGTAGCCTATAAATCTCTAGATGATCTGGCCTCCTATTCCCTCTCCAGCCAAATCTCTTACTACTCTCCCTTTCATTCCTCTGATCCAACTATATGGGCCTCCTTCATATCATTAAACATACCAGACATGATCTCCCCAGAGGACCTTTGCACCAGCAAAGCAGTCCTCTAGCTGGAACCCTCTTTCTCCACTTGGCAAACTCCTTCGCCTGTTTGCCTCCCTCTATTTGTTCAACAATGGCTCCTTAGTAAGGATTACTTTGGACATCTCATTTAGACTACCACCACTGTTCTTCCATGATCACTAAATCTCCCTTATCCTGCTCTATTTCCTTCCATAGCATCTATCCCCTTTAACACACTATAAAAATTACTTTTTTATTATAACTATATATCATACTATTTAATTTACTTATTTATCATGATTTTCATTTATTTGTCTACCCGCCCCAGATAAAATGTATGTTCCACTAGGGCATGGATTTTTTCCCCCTCTGTTTGTTTACTGTAGCACCATCACCTGGAACACTTCCTGCAATGTACAGGTGAACATACAGATACTAAAAAAAAATTTGCTGAATTAGTGAATATATTTCTTAAACTTCAGGTCTGAGGGATTAAAGGAGTTATTATTTTAACTGTTAAAATGTTTTTTCTTTTTTTTTCTTTCTTTCCACAGAATGTTAATGGAACCTCAGAATGTTATACATTTTAAAATAATTTTATGGCTTAAGAATTTTTGCATGTAAGCATATTCTCAAAAGATATCTTTTAAAATGTAGGTAACACATCCCTTGCATTAAATCTTTATGGTATTTTTTACCCTTGTTTATGAAGGTCCTATTTTTGATTGTTAAAGGCACTGTTATCATACATGAGGGGTGCACTTTTTTGTAAAGTTTTTATTTATTTATTTGACAGAGAGAGAGAATGAGAGAGAGAGCAGGAGAGGAGAGAGGTCAGTGGGAGAAGCAGACTCCCTAATGAACAGGAAGCCTGATGTAGGATCTGATCCCGGGACTCTGGGATCGTGACCTGAGCCACTTAACCAACTGAGCCACCCAGGCACCCCGAGGGGTGCACTTTTATGGATGGAAGACTATTTTGATTTTCATCTGTAGTTTCCTTTGGAATTAATGCAAGGAAAATTAAGACAAAATTATTCTATAACTGTGGCATACATTCAGATTTTAGTATCTGTGCTTTTCTAGAGATAATATACAATGAAAAACTTTATCTATACTCTGATAAGTCATATTAAAACATAATGCTCTGGAGCACCTGAGTGGCTCAGTTGGTTAAGGGTCCACCTCTTGGTTCTGGCTCAGTTGGTTAAGGGCCCACCTCTTGGTTTATCTCAGGGTTGTGAGATTGAGCCCCACATGGGGCTCAACATTCAGCAGGTTTCTGTTTGAGATTCTCTCTCTTCCTCTCCCTCTGCTCCTCCCCCAGCTGGCATTGTCTCTCTCTCTCTCTCAAATAAATAAATAAAATCTTTAAAAAAAAAAACAAGTAAAAAATCATAATGCTCTGAAAAATGGAGAGAGGTAGAATGACATAAAAAATAAATCTTTATGTATTTTTTGTATCAACAAAAATTTGAAATATAAATTTTCAACATTAGACAAATTGTTAACTAATTCATGATGTATCTCTCTGATGTTGGAGCTATTATTCCCATTTCTCTTTCTCTTCTACCCTTCAATCCATTATCAAATCCTATTGGCTCTGTCTTCAAAACAGACCCAGCAACTGAGCTTGTCTCACTGCCTCCACTGCTACTACAAGAAATCATAAAACATCTCTCACCTGGATGACTCTAAGAGCCTCCAAACTGGTTTTCTGCTTTCACCTTCCGCTCTTCTGTCTGCAACCAATTCAGCATCCAGACTTACCCCTTTAAAACTCGTGATATTAAAAGCCTTCCAGGGGTTTCCGACCATAGTTAAAGAGCCCAAATCCTACAGCAGCTAACAAAGCATTTCATGAGACTGAGGTAAATCGAATTCATGCCTTGAAACGGTCATGCCTCTTCTTCAGAGAGTCCATTAGCGTGTGTGGTTGAGTCAATCTCATCAGGAGTTGAACTTGGTATATTGCTGTTATTAAAGCTGCTTCTGGCTGCTTCAAATTTCTCTTGTGTGACTTTATGCTTAGGCTGCAGATGCAGAAAATTTTTTAAATGTTTCTGCTCCACCCTCAGCTTTAGTCTTTGCTGTACACTTACACTTCTGAGAAGGTCTTTCTCCATATTCTTGTCCTTTCTCTAAAGATAGCTTGCAGTTGCTTGTTACTTCTTGGGGCTTGCTGGCCTGGTGGGGTAAGAGGTGGAAGGTGGGGAAAGCTCTGCTGTCCTGGGTCAACCTCAAATACAGACTCTGTGACCTTGATCTTGGGGAGGGAGGGCTTTCTCAGTGAACCTATCCTCCAGGTCTGAGCCCAGGAAGATTTCCTGCTTTTCACCATGGGCAGAAGGCTTTCTTCCTTTTTCTTCACTAGGGTGGGTCTTCACCTGTGCCTTGGGAGTAACAGCCTTTGCCATCCTTACCCCAGCAACATAGGTTTGTATTCCTTAAGGAGAAGAAAATTATAATCTGCAAGTAATTTTCATTTTTATGGTAAGACTATATCTTCATTTAAATAGCTAAACATAATCAAAAGATAAGACTATATCTTCATTTAAGTAGTTAAACATGATCCAAACACTTGTGCTCCTAAAAATGAAATTCTGATAACCAGAGATCACTTTCCTATATATTTTTTATATTTATGTCTATGTATATTTGCATATATACATATATGTATATACACACTCTTTACATTATTATTAAAGGTGACCTTAGTAAAAAGATGAAATGTTTCCATTAATCCATCTGGATAATTAATGTTTGATTCAAGTAAATAAAAATGCATAAAATCAAGAATCAAAGAGATAAATATATCCCCTGTTCACTTTTTATATTGAATTGGGCTCTAAGTCACCTGCCCTCTCACTTCCCAATATGTAGAGAAGCAATTCTTAGCATTCCTTTCCACCCCAACTGCTTGCATTTCCCCCTACAGATAGCCCTCTGCTCTGTTACCTCCTACCCAGCCTTCCATTCACAAAATGTTTGTGAATGATCTTTCCAGAATACTAGCCTATTCCTGAGTAGGCATAGACACGCTGAGAAATTGAGAGACTCCAATGTATGCAAGGCACCTGGGTAAAAACTCTGGGGTTGTTTGAGCACCTGGCCAGAGAGACTAGGAAATCTTGCCTCAGGATGCTACAGGGAAGTTTTTTGGGGGTAGAAGAGGACCCCTGCTGGGATTCTGAAAGATGAGGGAAGACAAGAAAGGCAAGCCACAATTTTGAGGGCACTGGCTAGAAGTTTTCATTTGATATCTAGAGTAAAACTAAGAAGCTATCAAGAATTCTGGGTGACATGGTGACAAGAATAGGAAATTAGATCTATTTTCTCTCCCCAATTTTCCTAATATGACAATGAGAGCTATTGTGCACTTATAGACAGTTGGGATAAAAGCAGACATCTGAATTTTCCCCTAGGCTGTCAGCTCACTTCATTTAATATTTAGCCAAATTAGTGGTGTCTTGTCTAAGAAGTGTGTGTAATGCTGCTTTTTTATTACTGTTTTTAAATTATTTAAATAAACTATACTATTTAAATAAATTCACCTCTTACAACCAAATGAATTAAATGCTGCTTTGAGGCTAAACATTCAGGCCATCACCATCACTTCCGGTTTCCTCTGTGGCAGCAAGAAAGAAGCCATTTCTCCTGCTGCCTGGATCACCAGGGCCACACCCACAGGAATGCTCTTTATCCTTCTCCCTCTTGCTATGCTTCTGATACACAGAGAAGGCATCTAGGACTCAGAAAGCCATACCATAAAAGAAATGCCCTAGCATCAGGGAAATACAAATCAAAACCACAATGAGATACCACCTCACACCAGTCAGAATGGCTAAAATGAACAAGTCACAAAATGACAGATGCTGGCGAGGATGTGGAGAAAGGGGAACCCTCCTACACTGTTGGTGGGAATGCAAGCTGGTGCAACCACTCTGGAAAACAGCATGGAGGTTCCTCAAAAAATTGAAAATAGAGCTACCTTATGACCCAGCAATTGCACTACTGGGTATCTATCCTAAAGATACAAACGTAGTGATCCAAAGGGGCACATGTACCCGAATGTTTATAGCAGCAATGTCCACAATAGCCAAGTTATGGAAAGAACCTAGATGTCCATCAACAGATGAATGGATAAAGAAGATGTGGTATATATATACGATGGAATACTATGCAGCCATCAAAAGAAATGAAATCTTACCATTTGCGACGACATGGATGGAACTAGAGCATATTATGCTTAGCGAAATAAGTCAACTGGAGAAAGACAACTACCACATGATCTCCCTGATATGAGGAAGTGGAGATGCAACGGGGGTGGGAGTTAAGGTGGTAGGAAAAGTAAAAATGAAAGAAGATGGGATCGGGAGGGAGAAAAACCAAAAGAGACTCTTAATGTCATAGAACAAACTGAGGGGGGTGGGGGGAAGAGGGGTTGGGTGAGGGTGGTGGGGTTACATCATATGTTTAAATAAAGCTTAAATAAAGTAAAAAAAAAAAAAAAAAAAAAGAAATGCCCTAGGAAAAAACCACAAAGATTCAAGTACAATTTCCCCTTTGGCGTGTAATAGAAATTTAAATATACGTGTGTATATATGTATGTGTGTGTGTGTGTGTGTGTGTGTGTATACATATATATAATATATAAATAGCAGTGATATTTCTCCAGTTAGCATGACTTTATAAAAGTAAGAATTCAGCAACGCCTGGGTGGCTCAGTCGGTTAAGTGTCAGCCTTTGGCTCGGGTCATGATCCCAGCATCCTGGGATTGAGTCCCACATTGGACTCCTTTCTCAGCAGGAAGCCTGCTTCTCCCTCTGCCTCTGCCTGCCACTCTGCCTGCCTGTGCTCTCTCTCTCTCTCTGATAAATAAATAAATAAAATCTTTTAAAAAAAGTAAGAATTCAAAGTTAGGAAATAGAATGACAAGAAGGGGGAGGGTTGTGATTTGATAAGAGAAAAGAAGCATGTATACCTCTCCCTTTCCTGAACACCAGTCTTTTGCCTTCTCCCCATTACAAGCATGAAAAATCTTCACAGACTGTACCGCATACTCTGTACATCCTATTTGTCTGCCTATTTCATTGCCTTGCTAAGAAACAATTCTTTAAAGGAAGATATTTTAGAATGGAAACAATATACCTTAAATATACAACTGAGAGGGAAGGTCTGCAAATGAACACTAGAAGAAAATATTGGGTGTTTTGTTTGTTTGTTTGTTCATTCAATTGTTTGTTTTGAAAATCCTTGTTTTTAATGGTACTCCCACTATAAGCCCTGCCCCTGATCCTTGACCTCATTTTCAAGACTTTGTTTAGGCTTGGGGCAAGAAGGGGCAAGATTAAGGTGCTTCACTTGCACCCCAAAAGTTCATGGATGGCTGTTTGAATACATACAGATTGGCAAAGAACGGTCTTTATGAGGATGAGAAAAAATCGAGCTGTAGAAGTGGCAGCTCTCTGCTGAAGAGGCCAAAACAGAATTAAGTTCTGATGTTCTATATATGTACCTGTGGGTGACTTGTTTAAAACCAGGGTCTATTTCTTCTTCCTTTTCTGGGTTAAAGACAGCTCTTTTCCAGTGTTTCCTTCACACCAGACTTTTAGCAAAATTGTTGCTAAACAAAGCAGAAAACTACCAGCAATGTCCTTCTGGAGGCCCCCTGGTCTCTGGGAAGAGGTATCACTAACAGTTAACTTGAGGCAGGGGAAGAGGCAGCTAGCCACCTATCATTATTTGAGGGTTCTGAAAGCATCAGCCTGGACCAAACACACAAAGACATACATGTACTTTGCCAAAGGCCTGAAATGCTGTCCTCACCACCACACTACCTTACTGTCACCATCTTCCCTTAAGATGTTGAACCTTCTGGGGTCTGCAGCCAGAGCACAGAGCTCCATGAAGTGGAGAGGGCAAGAGAAGATGAGCAAGAAATGTATTTGCTATGTACCTTCTGAGCTTTGAGAACTAAGGCAAACCCTCCTGAGCTTCCGATTCCTCAAGTGTGGAGGAAGAGAGTAGTACAGGTGATATGTAAGGCTCTTTGCATTCTCATGTTTCATTATTCCACATGATCTCATCAGGTGTGCCCCTGGCAGATAGAAAGGCCGCCAGGTGTCGTGGGCAGTGCACTGGTGGAAGAGTTGAGAGCCCACCCAGAACCTGATCCTGGCTCGGCCACTTATAATTTGAGCATCTTAGTCAAGTCACTTAACTTTTCTTCACCATGGGGCAATCATGAGGATCAAATGAGATAACATGTATCTATCCACTATTAGTACATAACAGACCATGCCAAAGCTTAGTGGCTTAAAGAACAATTATTTCCATGATTCTGCAGGTTGGCCGGACGGTTCTTCCAATCTGGGCTCATATAGTTGGTCTCTAAAAACTGCTGGTGTCTTGGCTGGGTCTAGGTGGTCCAGGATGACTTACTCACATGTCTGGCAGATGGCAAGGATACTTACCTAGGGGCTCAGTTGAGGCTCTTCACCTCTGTTCCACATGTCTCTCTTTCTCCCGAAGGCCAACCTGGGCTTCTTCACTGGGAGATCTCAGGGTTCCAAAAAGTACTGGAGTCCCAGTTCATGTCTGCTTTTTAAGCCTCTGTTTGCATCATGTTCAGAAATGTCCCATTAACTAATGCAAGTTACACAGTTAAGAACAAACTCAAGGAAAGACTTTGATAAGAAGAGCATCAAAGAAATTGTATCTATTTTTGCAATCAACCAAAATGCATAGAAAACAACTTTGAAAATTATAAGATATATCACAATTGCAAAGGAATACTGTCAACACTTGTTATGCCTGCAAACATTTGGTTTGGTTTCTTTCCAACTTTAAAAATACTTCTGTTGCTGCATTAGCCACTGAGAGTCCTTTGTAACCTGCCAAATGCCTTGGCTCTGAACCGTTTATCTGACTAATCCATTGTCACTAAAGTCACCAGCTGGGCCCTAAAATATGAGGCAGAAGAAGCAAGAAAAGAGTTGAAAGAGAGGTTACCTGGGAAATGTGAGAACATCAGGATTCAGGACAAGGTAAGCTTCTTAAAGACCAAAGACCACTGGTTTCCTAGGCTCCCCAGGCTGGTCCTGGTAGTAGAGGTGATGGTGCTTGAGGAGCTGCACAGAACTCAACAGTTATGCCCCAGAGATCTGCTCCAAGGGAATTAGATCCTCACCCCCAAGCAGGCCAGGGCATGAGACATGCTTCGAGGGAAGTGGGTAAGAAAGAGGGAAACTGTAGTAAGAAGTAAGTGGACTGGAAACTCTAACCTCAGTTATAGGAGGGGCTCCTATGATGGCATTCATCTGTTAGGTATTGTCAGAGCAAGTTAAATGATCAATCCATGGTGAGTTGTGAAAGCAAACATTAGTACCAAAGTTCTAAGGTACTCATAGCAGAATCCTAGTCAATGGAGAGGGCATTGAGAGGAAGATCTGGCTTTCTCTCCTTCTCTCCTGAGATGCCTTGCAAAAGCCAGGACAAACCCAGAGCTGCAGAGAAGCTGGTCAGAATTTAGAGAAGTCCCAGTTTCAGGGGTATAAGATGTGGGTCAGAGAATGAGTTGAATGAAACCTCATACAATAGCCAGGGCCAGCAGGGCAAAGACTGGGGAAAGCTAAGATTTCAACTGATGGCAGGGCAAAGACTGGGGAAAGCTAAGATTTCAACTGATGGCAGGGGACACTCAGGACTCTCTCTAGGCACATTGGGTCTGTGCCAGCACAAATAGTTCTAGATCCACCTTCTGCGGCTGAATTACTATTGGGCTTCTTGCCCCCTCAGGATTAACTCAGTTACCACATGGGTATGAGTCTGCAAAGGAGTCATCAGTTACTCCAGCTAGTGGTAGCTGGGAGACCTTCTGCCCTTGCTACAGATCTGCTTACTCTTACAAATGAGACAGAGGGGTGGTTCTGAGCACGGTCTATGGAGACAGGCCTCCCTGAAAAGTCTAGTTTTGCCATTTACCATCTATGTGACTTGGACGTGCTTCTTCACTTG